>SIXB01002316.1:0-29852 GCA_007018985.1 Anopheles bwambae | reverse complement strand
AGTGCTACTATTCCGAAGCCACGGGCCCTCACCTCGTCCGAAAGAATGCGGGTACTTCCGGGTGCTGTGAGAGATCTGCAGTTCCATGTTCCGAGTTTCCAATCGTTTGCCTTGTTCGGTTGCGTGGGTCGGTATCGGTTGGTCCGGTTCGAAATCCTTTGGTTTCCTTTCGTTGCGTTTATGTTTTTCCAGGGGTGGCTTGCAAGGCCTCTCCCCCAACCTCAAGTCTCGTCGTAGGGCCTACGCATCCTAGCTGATTAAAGTCCCGTAGGATGCCAGGACAGAAGGGGCAACCAGCCGCCCCTAACATGGAGAACAGACGCTGGTCGTCGTCCCCCCCCCGCTCAATTTAGCCATATAGCCCATCTTCCCAAGGGGTTGGGTTTCCCCGTATACCCAAGCTCAGATATTTGGAGAAATATGTTACCGTTCTGTACGCCGTGGACGTATTGAGTCGGAGTAGGGTATGGAGATCCTATATTAGCCTTCGAGAGGCGTCAGACCATACCCGTATCAGTGCGGTATTGCTACAAACACTGACAACAGAACTAATTACTCATTCTATTTTCTCATTACAGAGACTCTGAGTGTCCCACGCTAGAAGGAGCGGACCATCTTTCACAGACGCAACTTCTGACGCGATTAACACACGTCTGTCGGTACGATCGGCTAGAGCGTCCCAAGCGAGGTAAGCTACAACCGCAACGATTCCATTATTACAATAACATGCAAATTAATCATTAAATGCTGCCCTTTTCCAGAATCCATCAACGGTACAAACGGCCCGGTAAAGGTGTACGCCCGCGCCTACATCTATTTTATGCAAAACTTAGAAGCACACGATTTGGTAAGCGAATGCACCCGATTTCCGAAACCTATATGCTAACCATATTCTTCCCACCGCGTACAGCAATTTAAGATACACGCACTGCTCCAGTTCCGCTACGTCGATCCGCGGCTGGTGTTCCGGGAGGTGGCACCGAACCGAACGAAACCGATCATGGGCGAACAGTCGCTGCGTGATCTGCTCTGGGTGCCGCACGTCTTCCTCGCGAACGAGCGCAGCTCCGACATACTGGGCACGGCCGAGAAGGACATCCTTACCTCGATCTCACCCGACGGTACGGTGATCGTATCGACGCGCATCAGCGCCACCCTGTACTGCTGGATGAATCTGCAGAAGTTCCCGTTCGACGAGCAGCACTGTTCCACCGTGCTGGAGAGCTGTAAGTATCACGCGTCCATCGTTTGGGGAGTGGTGATCGTTTGAGATGATCGGATTGATGGGTCTTTGGTTCCTCACAGGGATGTATAATGAGGACGATTTGGTGCTACTCTGGGAGCACAAGTCCCCTGTAACGCTGGCCCCGGAGCTGCATCTAACGGAGTACGTGCTGCTGGAGATGTTCACCAACGAGACGGTTATCAATGCGGATCTGAGTGATCTTCGGCATGGTGCTTTCGGTAGGTCTTAATGCTGATGACACTAACCTGATGAAGAACTAACGCTCCATTCTCGCGACATTTTCAGCTGGTAATTACAGTTCGCTCAGCTTCACCGTACATCTGGCGCGCGAGATGGGCTTCTACATGATGGACTACTTCATCCCCTCGATCATGTTGGTCGCTATCTCGTGGGTCACCTTCTGGCTGCAGGCGGATCAGTCTGCGCCACGCATTACGCTCGGCACTAGCACCATGTTGACGTTTATTACGCTAGCTTCCGCCCAAGGCAAAACGCTCCCGAAGGTCAGCTACATTAAGGCGTCCGAGATCTGGTTCCTCGGCTGTACCGGGTTCATCTTTGGCAGTTTGGTTGAGTTCGCCTTCGTCAATACGATCTGGCGCCGGAAGCGTAACGTGGAGGTGAAGAAGGTAAACAGTAAGCACGTGCTCAAGCAGGCCATCACACCGCGGCCGGCGCGCAAGGACATGAGCGGGCTGCACAAGTCACATTCCTGCACTTCGCTGGCCGACTCTGCCACGACCGTTTCGGCCAACTCCTTCAACAACTATCTAACCGTGCATGTAAGTATACAGATAAGCGCGTGCTATTCCTTATAACTACAATATTTTGAACTGTATTTTTACCTTACCCATCAGTCCATCCCCCAAAAGAGCCCCAGCAGTGCCACCCTGCCCATCATCTCGACGACCGACGTCGACCGGGCCATGACGGAAGCCTCCAACGTTACGATCCAGATCGAGGGCCAAACGAGCAACGTGAACGGAAACGGCTGGACCACGATGACACCGCAGGAGGTGGCGATCTGGATCGACAAACGGTCACGCTTCGTCTTCCCGATTGCGTTCGTGATCTTCAACATATTCTACTGGACGTTCGTGTACTACGTTTGAGGAGGCCCGGCCATACAAGTATGGTTTACAGTCATTGGGTTGTTTTAGTTGCAAACAACGATCCGCCTAATTCGGCCGGATGCACCGGAAAGTATTATACTGCGAGGCAGTGAGGGACGACAGCCTTGTACTGGCCTTGTAGAGTCGCCTTTTTTGTGTGTTTGTGTGTGTATGTGTGTGTGTTTCTAAGTAAAACACTTTCTTACCGAAGATTAAACACTTAGCGATAATTATTTATTTGAACGACGTGCCTAAGACCTACCTACTGTGTGCATAGTTATAAACGAAACAAAAAAGTGAATAAATCCTGATACAACAAGTTGAACTGAGTAATTATGTGTGTTTCATTTTGGGCAGGGTATTGTAGAGATCGATTAATACTTCTGCAGTGGAATAAAGATATCATATTCTACAGGACTTGGAAAAGGGTTTGTTCGAAATCCTAACAATTTATCATTAAAAAAACCATGCAAACAACTTTTGGACAATTTTGGAAATTTGAATTCGTCAGTTAATCATATCTGATGACATCTTCGTTGTTCTATATGATCTAGTAATGTGTCTTATCTATGTATCACACTTGAGCTAGCGTACCTCAAGCAAGAGAATCCCCTCGAAGGGATTAAGGTCTTGTTAACAATTATTGATCAGCTTTGTTAAGGTCTGATTGGCACAATTCGATGAAAATAGTATTTTCGTAATGAAAAATAAGCTTCTAATGGTAGCGAGATCAAGCTAAAGCTACACATCGTTGTCAGAGATCACTCCAAAACACCATTCAGCAAATTCAGATTCTGTATCTAAACTAGTGATGGGTAAAGTTGACAAAAGTCCGGAGTCTGCTAGTATCCGATTCCGATAATTTTGGAACCAACTTCGGAAGGTAGGTCCACCCAGCATTGTGCAGAGTCGTTTCGAATCGTCTGGCGCCGTCCGGAATCGCCCGGAGTCGCTTGGAGTTGTAGTCGTCCGGAATCGTTCGGAGTCGTCCGGAGTCATTTGAAGTTGTCCGTAGTCACCCGGAGTCAGAGTCGTCCGGATTCATCCGGAATCAGTAGGAGTCGGCCTTCGAAACATTGACCTTTATACGTGCAAAGTGAAAAACAAAAAAACTCAACGAAATGAAATGCCTGATCACATGCACATTGCACAGGACGGGTAAAGTTGACTCCGACAAACTCTGATTCCGGACGAATTCGATCGACTCTGAACAACTCCGGACGACTCTGAATGACTCCCTAACAATCCGACTTCGTATGACTCCGGGCTACTCCGGACGACTCCGGGCGACTCCGGACTAACAATAGCCGAAGTCGGATCGGATTCGTGTGTGCGCTCCAGAAAGCACATCACTAATCCGAACATAACGATAACATATTCATATACATATTCTTTCCTGATATTGAGTTGAGTTTTTTTTTCTGTCAATCACTATAAACCCTGGTGCAATCGTTCCATCGTATGCTGTACGATGCCATCTTCTAGGCCTTGAGCCTCTTGCCGTAAGGAGACATAACGCACAGTGCCTTTTCATCGGTGGTCTTCTCAACGGAGGTCCCTCGACTCGCCGTCTCTGTTGTCCCGCATTAGCATTTTACGCACCATCTCGCCCGCTTAGGACTAGAAATATTCTGCGGATACCTCAGCTTCGATACAGGTCGGCTGGTCGGTCAGACCCTATAGGGGTCGTATGATTCGTATGTCTGCGGAGTCCAATGCTAGCTCCGATGCATTTACCTTCGAGATATCTTCAGCGCAGTTCAAGACTTTGACTCCTGCCATGGCCTATGTAGTGATGCGCATTACTAATATCATCACTTCTGTAATAATTGCAGTTGTAGTGGAACATCTTCATTAAATTTGTAGATCCTATAAGTTTTAATGATAATTGTAAACGCTTTCTTTTTTATCTTCAATTTTTATCTTCAATTCACTGTGCTCGTTTTGAATTAAATAAATAATAACAATAAGAATAATAAAAATAATATCTGGCAACAAACCGTATGTTGATGCACTTCTTCGCCCTGCTGCAGAATTCTATTGGTTTTGGAGCATATTGAAGGCCTCGACTGCTGATGACTGACTATTGACATAACCGAGTTGACTGATAATTCGATTACATTATACAGTCAGAATTCAATAGTTGAACGCTTTTTAGTTGGCATGCTTTTTAGTTGAACGCTCAATAGTTGGCTGACAGTTCAATTAAAAAGTATGCGTTTGTATGGGAAAACCGGTTTTTGCCATATTCACAAAAATCTCATGGCATGCCGAGAAAAATTTCATAAATTTTTTGTATATAAAAACGTGTCAACTAAACATATTCAATAGTTGGCAGGGAATCGAAGTTCAACCAGTGAGTTCGGACTGTATACAGTACATGTCAGTCAATCCCAGACACAAGAAACTTATAAACATTACATACAATTTTTCAAAAATTGTCAGACTATCGTTTTTCATAAAATTTTGCCCATATTTTCCTATAATTTCTTTCAATTAATTTACAGGGTTTCCCACGATTTATTGATCTGTTGCCATAACTTTTTGGGCTCGTCTCATGATTTATTCATCATATCCCATAGATTTTTGGTTCCGTTCCATAATTTACTGGTATTGTCCGATAAGATATCAATACAATTGAACCAAACAAATCTGGGAAAGGCCCAATAAATCGTGGGAACTCACCAACAAATATAGGAACCAACTAAAAAATTATGCGAACCGACCAATAAATCGTGGATAACCCTGTATTCGCGTAACCCGGGGAAATACTGTATAATATACAGTACAGTACATGCCAGTCAATGCCAGACACAAGAAACTTACTTCACAAAATTTTCAAAAAATTGTCAGACTATATATTTCTCCAACAAAAAAAAAAAGATAAGAATTCCAAAAACTTTTCATTGCTTGGAACATACCCTAAATCGTAAGTCGTAAGTGCATCGCTAAACAGAGTAAGAATATAGAGAACGGCATACGTCACCGCTCAGGTAACATTCTAGCTTTAATATTTGTTTATACTCTTGTAGCTTGAGTAAAAATTATTTGGATAAAATTTGGAGTTAAATATTTGGAAATTTGTATAAAAATATTTAGATATTTTAGGAAGTTGTGTGTAAAAATATTTAAATAAATTAAAACACTATTTATCACAAAAATGTATCTGTTTTATGCCAGCCGCATGCATGGGACGCAAGCATAGTGCAGCATAGGTGCGTGCCGATTTGTTTACGTTTATGACGGAACAGCTTTCAGCTGTGTTCGATATCACAAACACAGTGAGGCAGTACCGTAAAGGGCATCGGTGGCCGGTTTGTGCCCGAGCCAGTCTGCACTTTGCCGAGTCATCTGCACATTCGTTGCTAGCAGTAGTAGTGGTGGTAGTGGTGGTAGTGGTGGTCGTGCAACCTGTTGAAGATATCCGATCGACACTGACACTGGCAGTCGTACGCACCCGTCTGTATCGTAATCGCACCGCACCACAAGGGAGAGAAAGTAGTTACGCGAACTGTGTGGTACTATCGGTAAGGCTTATTTTTGTGTGGTTTGCAATCAGAATAGAGATAAGGTTTTATCTAACCTTCTGTGAACCGGTGCACCCGTTCATTAGTAAGCGTTGATAGGAAAGCAAGGGATCAGGCTTAACCTGGTGCGTAGCAAGTCCCGATAACTCAGGTTTCTCCTAAACCCGTTCCGTTCCACACACACACACACACGGAAACCGCATACATTAAAACTTTCACCTACTAACTCGGGAAGCTTACACGCTCCCTTTTGGCAACAGTTTTTCAGTAACCGGCGGACAGCAAGCACACACAATGGCACGGAACCGCATGCTCGTGTACTTCTTCACCCTGCTGCACCTGGTGATCGACAAGGTGTTGTACCTGTGCCTGAAATGGTACTGGGGCCCAAGCAAGCGGCGCTGCCCGACCCTGCAGCGCAAGCGGCTCCTCGTCACGTACAGTGCGGTCGAGCTGGCGCGGATGATACGAACGCGCGAGGTGTCCTGTTACGATGTGATCAGCGCGTTTATCGATCGCCTCAACGAGGTCAACCCGCTGGTGAACGCCGTGCTCGACGGTCCGTTCATCGATGCGCTCGAGGAGGCGCGCCGTATCGACGAGCGGCTGCAGCAGGGCACGATCGGTGAGGCCGAACTCGCGGCGAAACCGTTCCTGGGCGTACCGTTCACGACGAAAGACAGCACGGCGGTCAAGGACCGGCTGCACACGCTCGGTATCGTCGCGAGGCGCACGGTCCGGGCGAACAACGACGCGGAGTGTGTCCGGCTGATGAAGGAGGCGGGCGCAATTATTATCGCGACCACGAGCATACCGGAAATTAATCGATGGTAAGCGGTGGCGGTGGCTAATTATAGTGCGCAGCATGTTCCGGGTGTGTGTGTGTGCCTCATGTTTGTTTGTTTGTTTTCCGTCCCACACACAGGCAAGAGACACGCAACAACATTATCGGCCAGACAAACAACCCGTACGATAATCGGCGCACGGTCGGCGGCTCTAGCGGAGGAGAGGGTGCGCTCCTGGCGGCTTGCGGGACACCTATCGGATTGGGTAAGATCGCTGTGGGTGTATTTAACAATCTTGCCAATGTCTAATGTTTGCTTTCGCTGTGCCAGGAACCGACATTGGAGGTTCGATCCGCATGCCCGCCTTTTACTGTGGCGTTTACGGCCACAAGCCAACCACCGGCATCATCAACACACGCGGCTGCTCGTTGCGCACCGGGCGCGAACCCTCCACCATGGTTGTGGCCGGACCGATGACCCGCTACGCAACGGATCTGCTCCCCCTCATGCAGGTACTGGTGGGTCCGGAAAAGTGCACCAGCCTGCGCTTCGACGAACCGGTCGATGTGCGCAAGCTGCGCTACTTCTACATCACCGAATCGGGCGACATTAAGTGCAGTGCGGTGCAACCCTCGCTGCAGAAAGCGATGGACCGCGTGGTGCAGCACTTTGGCCAGATTGCACCGGCCGGTGTGCGCAAGGTAACGCTCAGCGGCACCGACCGAACGACCAACATGTGGCGCTACTGGATGACGCAGGAGCCGGCCAACTTTGGCACGCTGCTGGGCAATGGGAAACCGCTCAGCCCGCTGGTGGAGCTGGCCAAGAAGCTGACCGGCCGGAGCGAGTACACGATGGCGTCGATCTACTCGCTCATGGATACGCTGTTGCCGCAGGAAAAGGAGGATGTGATCAAGGAGCTGACGCGTCGCTGCGATCAGGAGCTAACGGAGCTGCTCGGTGACGATGGGGTACTGTTCTACCACAGCACTACCCACGCGGCACCGTACCATTACGGGGCGTTCGTGAACGTGTACAACTTTAGCTACTGGTGTCTGTTTAACGTGCTGCACGTACCGGCCACCCAGGTGCCGCTCGGGTTGGATGGGGATGGGTTACCGCTCGGCATACAGGTTGTGGCGAGCCGTAACCGGGACCGGCACTGCTTGGCGGTGGCGGAAGAGATCGAGCGCGTGTTTAACGGGCGCATTCCACCGTTCATTGTGGATTAGTTGGGGTGTTTCTCAGTTTCTTTTTCGCCCTAAGGACAGTCGTACTACGAAGTCCAACATTGATCGGTCACGGAGGCAGAGTGAAGTGTAGGTCAGTTGGGTTACATTATTTATTCGTTAGCTTATGCAATGGTCGTGTTTGTTTGTTCTTCTTTAAATTATTGGTCGTTAAATTAAACTCATATCAAATAATATACCTCTTCTTCCAGCGCGGTCAATTATCGTTGTTCATGGCTAGTAAGAGTAGTAGTCGAGGGAACTTTTTGGGTCATTTTGGGGGTAAAAAAGCACTTAACAAAAGCCTCTCTAAACTGAACGAAATAACTTAAAATTAAAAATAAAATACTATTTAATATCGGAATAAAGGATGGGGTATTAATAAAGGGACCATAACATATAGAGCACGGAGGGATTGATTTTTTGTTGCACCTTTGCGTGGCAATGGCGAGCTTCGGGGCGGTAGAGCTATACTCCCGCAGCCCGAGGTTAGTTAAAGGGGTAATAAATAATCTCTCATACTTATATAGTACCAAATAGGCGGAATGTGTACATAATTCTCACGCGCAGCTGTAACAATGCCTCTCCCTGTAGATGACTGTTACGTTCAAACGTTGCTTTCCAGCATGTCGACCAGTCGTTTAATTTCACGTCTGCAATCGCACAAAACAAACAAAAAGCGTTACTTGAATGCCACCCTACCCCCCTTCAGCGCATTACTTACATTCTTACTGCTAGGGCTTCGGCCGGTTTGATCGTTTTGGAAATTTCCTCCGCTTTGGCCATTATCGTGTACATACACTTGATGTTACCGTCCATGCAGTCCGTCAGCTTCGTGACGGAGTTTTTGTAAATCTCCACATTGTCCGCCGTAATGGAGGAGATCGAGTGCAGCACGCTGCATAAGCTTTCCGACAGATTGTCGACCGATGCGGCTAGCGCTTGCGCCTCGCGTTCGATCTCGTTCAGCACGTTCGGATCGACGGACGAGGCTGAGGCTGGATGGGGAGCGACGAATCCACTCCCGTACGCCATCGGTCCTCGGCTGCTGCTAGTACCGGGCAGGGTTAGCCCGCTGAGACCACCGGTAGCTGCCGAGGGTGTGCTTTGCCGCGAGCTGGACAGATTGCAGGAATCCTTCCGTGTGACCGTCACCGGGCTGGCTAGCTTGATTTTGTACTCTAAGTTTTCCGCCACAAAGTGCGTCATGTTGCCGTCCACCCGTACGGTTCCTTCGAGGTTGTACGGGAATGAGGCTGACAAGAGTAATAGAGAGAGGGAGAGAGGGGAATTTTGTTTTATTTGGCAAAAGAAAAACACGACAAAACGCTGCGCCATACCTTTACGTCCATCACACACCAAGGAGTCGGGTCGTTTTTTCGTCTGCGAAGACGACGAGGACGAAGATGATCCGTCCGGTTGGTTACCGTTGCTTGCACCACCGTCCGTTTCTTCGGCAGCCGCTCCCGCGAACAGGTTGTGCGTGTAGGCGATTTCACTGTACGATTCCGTCATTGCCGAAGGAACTTCTTCGCCTAACGTTTCGTCGTATTGCTCGTGACCTTCGAAATCGTCTCCAGCATCCTGCCGCATGTCACTCTGCCGGGCAGGTGCAGCGAAAGGGTTTTTTCTACGATGGTCCGCTTCGCTCATGGTTCTTCCCTTTCCATGCAACAAACTAAACTTCTAACACCTCTGCACACACTTTGAACTGTTGTACGTTTGACTAGATTAGATTATGCACTATCCATGATAATGCGCGTGTTACGTAAACATTGGTAGCAATTATGGTTAAAACAGTAAAAACAACACGAACGGGATTACATGGTCGATATTTTCCTTGCCCCAGTTGAATTAGTCCTTTTTCACTGCTTTTGTGTGTTTGTTTTGATTGCTATATCATTGCTGTCACTTTAAGGGTTGCTGTCAAACAAACTTCCCCTCCCGGCAAATGCAGCACACTGGGATGCGTGATTTCAAAAATTGGACACCAAAAAACCGTTAATGCAGCTTGCACCAACCAACGGACGAAACGACGAGTGTAGGGAACATATGAATAAAAAGAAATGGATCATTTCAAAGTTCTCCATGAGGCATTTTTACGTCTATGTGCTCTTTATACATAAGGAAAGGATAGGAAATAGCTACAATTTATGCATACACTTTAAAAGGCTTGGAATGCAAGTAAAATTCAAATTATTTGGTCCTTATTCTTATCCCTATCTTTTCTTTCACGTGGGATCGGCTTTAGACACGGGTCGGTTGAAAACGATGGGACAACATTAGTTCAATGGCACCACTTTCCGATTTTTTAATGTAGTTTTTAAAAATGCTCACGTTCTTCAAGATAATAATAATTTCGGATCCAAATATGTTGCTGCAACAAGGAACCCTCAAACAAATTGGTTTATTTTCTCATACAACACAATTTTCCCGCCACATTAATTTGACTGTTCTTGAATATGGTTGGGCCGGTCTCGTAGTACAGTCGTCAACTCGTATGACTTAATAACATGCCCGTCATGGGTTCAAGCCTCAAATAGACCGTGCCGCCATACGTAGGACTGACTATCCTGCTATGGGGAGAATCAATAAGTCACTGAAAGCCCAACTCCACAAGAAAGTGGTACAGTGGCAGGCCTTGACTGACAATGGTTGTTGAGTCAAAAGAAGAAGAAGAAAAATAAGTTCTTGAATACGATTTGGGAGTAGATGTTCTAGACTTTTTCATTTAATGAGATCTGAATAAAAAAATCCCTTCTGAACCCACAATAGATTCCTTATCGCATAATATTTTAATAGTTGTCGACATAACAGAATGATGTCACGGGCGTGTTTAGAGTCCAAGATGACCTTCACACTCGCGTTGAGTAAAATTTACAAAAAAAAACAAATCTGGTTCTAGACTGCTCCAAAAAATTCGCAATCAGTTCCCAAGGGTATTCAATTAGAAATGTTGGCGGCATTCAGAAACGTCGGGAATCGTTTGGGTTCGTTCGGATTTGTCCGAATTTGTTCGGAATCCTCCGGAACCATCGGAATCGCCAAAGTGTTTGGAATATTCGGATTAGTAAGAATCGTAGTCGGACAATATTAATAAATGTAAGCATGAATGTGTGTGATTTATAAATATTTGTTTTTCTATCACTTATCTTTGGCAAGTGAATGGATTGTAAATTGTTCTACGGAACGATAACTGAATACGGTTCGTGATCGAAGTTCAATGCAATTTCATACGTCATAAATCACCTAGCTTCTACAGAAAGCATCTCAAATTACACACTTCAACTTGCTTCTATCGCAAGTGAGATATTTTCAACCAATTTTTGGTTTTGTTTTACAATTGTATATGGCAACCGGTTTCCTTGAAATTCCTTCACACTTGTATAAATAAATCTGCTAAACCATATTTTAGATTTATTGATACACGTGTTGCACGCTTTTCAAGAAGTGGCCACATGGCAAGCTATGACGATTGTGTCTGCAATCTTCTAACAACGTATGAGAAAAAATATTACGAACGTATTCATCTATCTGTAAAAAAGTATTAAAATTATGATACTTTTCGCAATTAGGAACATATGTGCGGGACATGAGCTTGAATTCCAGCATATCCATTGCAATAGTAAATGCCATGGTTACCGATAGCATCGAAGCCATTTTCCATATTGTTCTCTAATCGATTCAAAAAGCATGTAAGGTTTGCAATTTTTTCTCACATTTCCAAAATTCCATAAAATCATGTGAAAAATAGCATTTCATATCCTATATTGTACATAATTTGTAGTTTGTACTTGGTTATACGAGTAATACGAAATTACTAACTTACTTATCCGTCGTTACAACCGCTTTGTGGTCTGCCTCAGGAGCGTCCGAAACCGCTACGGTCTCGCGCCTTCTCGTCATTATAACGAATCCTCTACTGTCCCTTCACACATACGTGACCAAAATTCCTTCTGAGCATCTTCTTCTCGAAAGCGGCCAAGAGGATTTCTTCAGATGTGGACAGTGTCTATGTGTCAGAGGCGTACGTGAGTACCGGTACTATATAGGTGCTATATAGTCCCAGCTTTTTAGGCCGTCCACAAGGACAGAGGAGGCGGTGGAGGCGTCCGCCATTAAGGCCGGGATTACGGACTGGCAGACAAAGGTGCGAGACCGTGAGCGGTTTCGGACACTCCTGAGGCAGGCCAAGACCGCAAAGCGGTTGTAGCGCTGGATAAGTAAGTAAGTATAGTCCCAGCTTCGTCCGTCGTGATACGAAGTTACTCATTGAGTTTTGATTGCGTTTTTGTTACACCTGTACAATCTTCGTCTGGCGAAAGAATTTCATGCTTAGAAAAATGAGAAAGAAAGGACTAGAAAAAATGCAAAAAAAAAACATTGCTCTCATACAGAAACAGGACAAAAGAGGACCGTATGTATAAGTTTGTGTTTTCATTTAGAAGGAAAATAGGCAGTATGACCAAAACGTAAATGTTTCGATGATGAAGGAAGCATCGTCTTAAGCGGTCGATCGTGAGCGATTTCTGGCACTCCTGAAGCAGGAAAAGACCGCAAAGCGGTTGTAACGTCGTATAAGTTGAACAGTGTTGAGAATATCTATTCATATTTTGTTCATAAGGCAGATTTTATTATTCGTAAAAACACTTCAATCTGGTAAACGATTCCATTAGAAACACTTAGCGCACAGTGAGAAACTAACCGAGAAACGATTTTCATAACCAATGCACCAACAACCATTCTCGCTCGGTGTAGAGGCGCCCTAGTACGACTGCACACTTTTGGCCCTTTATTCTAACAAGCGCCCAGTGTACAGCGATAGCCATACCGCCAGTAAGAGTGACACGCACAGCAGCATCTAACGCATTACTCTCTCTCCTTCGCACGCATTGCAGCTGCCGGCAACGGTCCGGACTGTCGGGAGTCTGTTCGTACCGTCGGTTCGCTCGACGGTTCAGTCTTCGTTTTTCTCGTGCGTAGAAAAGACTCACCCCTCCCGCACAGCGTCCTCTCTCTCGCGGCTGAGATCGATTTTTCTTAGCAGCAGCAGCAGCAGTAGCAGCAAGCAAAAGTGCAAAAGCGCAAAGAAATAAAACGGGAAAATAGCGACAAAAGCGAGTGGTCCCTATTTTCCTTACCTCCCTCGTTAGTTTTTGGTGAAAGTGCATTAGTTAAACTTTTTTTTTTCAACTATCCCGGTTAATTCCCGCACACACTCATACTTCCACATTTACACACACCCATACTTGGTACGTTCGATTTTTTTTGCAACCGACGACGCGTCGAACGGATTCTTCTAGACTAAATAGAAGGAAGGAAAGGAACGTGCAAGTCTGTGGCCGTTTTTTGTTCGTTTGTTTGTTTGAAATCACTTCAACTGCAACATACACTCCGTGTCCGTGCCGTTTTGCCCATTTTATCCCAAATGGACCCGAGTAAGGTTTTGGGATAAATATTACTTCACAACCAAAAAAAAAGGCTCTCTCTACGACCGCCGTCAAACGGTAAGCAGCAAAGTAGTGCAAATATTAACGTTGTTCTAAGCGTCCACACGCGTGAACGTGGTGCTAAGGGTCTAGTCAGGACTTTTGGGGCGAAAAGTTCCACACCACCTGCTCCAGGGGACAATAAACTTTATCAGGTGAACCCTTCGTCGACAGGTGAATTCGCGTCATCAAGCGAGAAAGGAGAGTGAGAGCAAGCGGAAGCGCGCTAAAACAAAGCAAGTTGTACACCAGACAGAATGGCGGAGTCGGAGGACTTAAGTAATAGCAGTAGTAATAGTAGTAGCAGGGAGGATATGCACTTTTTCGAAGGTGTGGAAAAGCTGCTGGAAATCTGGTTCGAACCGTCGACAGCGTGCAAGAATGCCGATCTGCGAAAGATCCCCAGGTAAGTGGAATTTTCCTATTTGAATTTGAAAACGCATCCTTTTTTTACAATCCCTCCCTTCCCCACCTCATCCTTCCCTAGCAACACACCCGGGCTACTTTGCTTTCCTGCACTTTGCTTCACTTCATAGTGCTTGTGTGTGTGTGTGTGGGTCAATTTTCAAAAATCAGCTGAAACTACGGGCCAGCCCTTGTCAGATGGGTGGGATATATGTGTGTGTGTGTGTCGGTTAAATTTTCACGGGCTGGCCCGGCGGCTACCCTGCACACACGCGCGCACACGTTTGTTTGTGTGTGTGTTGGTGTGCAAGTTTGCAGCGCCTTTCCCCAAGGTGCGGTAAAGCGGAACCATATGAGATTGGTTTTGCGGCTGTGTGTGTGCGTGTGTTTCGCGTTTTCTAATGCGCTTTTTTTCAAAAGGGGAAGCAAACGGGAGCAGTTGGGCAGTGGAAGAAGCTCTTGGATGTGCGCAAATTTGCACTTTCCATCACGCCCTTCCACCGCCTTCACCAATTTTTCTCCTCCACCGTTGTATGCACCACCGGGGTCGGTGGGAAAATAAAGCAGTCCGCGATTGGGTTCATCTCTGACGAGGCGATGCACTTCGGATCGATTTGGCGCGTAGGCAAAACGCTCCTAGCACGTGTGTGTGTGTGTGTGTGTGCGGGTTTTTCGCGGAAACTAACCGCGGTTGTTTTATCGATCGTCGAGTAGGAGGTTGTCGCTTTCTTTCGAGGGAATTTTTCCGGGGCGTGTGATCGTGGAAATTGCTTTTGTTTGTTTTTTTTGTTAGTTCGTGAATGTTCTACGCGTTTTTCCCTCGTGGAAGCTCTCAGCTGTCAGCGCCTGAACCGGCGGCTGAAAGAGAGTTCGAAATGAGAAGAGAGTGTGGCAATTATGTAATGTGGGGTTGAATTTTTATGTATTTTAAAACCACGGTAATTGACTTCACGGCTTTTTTTAAATTACTTTCTTAAAAGTACCTTTTCCACGAACAACGATTTACAAGAAATTACTAGACACGACACTGTCTGGACTAAAGGGAAAACCCAAGGAGGGTGGGGGTCCGTTTTTGCTTTACCTTGAAATTGAACCGGCTACTTTGACGGGTGTCAACGAATTTGGCAAGCGCGGGCATGTGTGTTTGTGCGCGCGTGTGCTGCTGTGCGCGGAGGAAAAGGACCAATATTCGTTACTTTGCGGCATTAGAAGCTTTCCCTTTCTGTCCCCAGCACGTCCGTACTGGGTGGGAGGGGTGAAGGTGTACACACAGGTGCGCGCGGCCTGTGTATCGGACACACCGCCGTGTTCGTTGTCAAGGTTTGTGTTGTATGTGTCGCACATCACAGCAAACCATGAGTAATGTTGGTGGGCCACTGTTTCCAAGTGCCTCTCACAGATGTGCAAAAGTATGTATAGTTCTGTTGACAAAAAAGAAAAAAAACAGCAAATGTACAGTGCCGTTTCAAGATCATCAACATGGTTGTTGGTTGTTGGGCTATATTTAACAGGCCATTTCGCGGTGGCATTTTTGCCAATATTGCGGTAAAACGTGCGCGGGAAGTAAAAGGTAATTCCAGCCTCCAAGGTGAAAAGCTTGCTTTGGTGGACCCCAATGCATATGAGCGACACTCGACATACATGTATGCGAACACGTGCGAGAAGTTGTATGTGTGTGTGTGTGTGCGTGCAAGACGTTTTTTTATGGGGCGTTGAGATGGTTCGAT
This sequence comes from Anopheles bwambae, assembly GCA_007018985.1. Classification (NCBI taxonomy): domain Eukaryota; kingdom Metazoa; phylum Arthropoda; class Insecta; order Diptera; family Culicidae; genus Anopheles; species Anopheles bwambae. Next base: position 14,332 of record SIXB01002316.1, on the reverse strand, counting down.
GCCAAAGAAGCCGCCTTTAGGGCGAACACGCGTCCGTCTCGTGATGGTATGCTGAATTAACACATTTTTTGTTTGGCCACCAGGTACACCAGGGCACACGTGCCGATAGACAGACGCAAAGGAGGAAGGAGTATGGCCCGATAAGTTCAGTGATTTCTCCGGGGGATTGTGCCCGGGACATTCACACACACGTTATCGAATGCGTTTGTTGCTGCTAATCTATGACCGTGGTATCATCTCCCCCTGATTGCCTCCGTTATTATCGAACGTGACCCGCAAACGCGCGACACATGTGCTCTTACGATTGCGGAAATTAATCTAAAATGGTATTTTTAGCCATTATCAATCCGCTGCAGGCGCCGATGGGTGATTAATCCCATAGAGAAAAACGTCACCGTGCAAAGGTTGGAAGCGTTGATTGCGGACGTATTTTGGTTTGTTTTTGCTGTGTTATATTACTTCAAAAACGCACTAAAAACCGAATCCGAAGGGCACAACACAGTTTCGGCTGATAATAATCGATGGAACACACACGGGTTGCTTGCAACACCAGCAGAAAAAGACGCCGCTGGAAGGGCGACCCGCACCGAAATTGACAAATATTCACGCGTGGAATGTTCCAGAACATTTTCAAAACAACTCACACACACCACACGGCGCAGCACCCGGAAAGGCGTGTCGTACACGGAAAATTGGACATTCATTACGCATACGCGGACACAACACACGCATACATAGGGGTTTTCACTTCCCCGCTTTTATTTTTTGGCAGCGAGAGAGTGAGGGGAATATTTATCAGACCTGTCTCTCTCTTTCTCGGTTTCTTTTCGTGTACCTCAAGGGTTAACGTGCACATTTTGACTACCCAGCCGGTTGCTTTGATTGCTGCTGCTGGCTGTGTGTGTCGCCTCGATGATGGGGAGTGGTGTCTGCGTCCTTCAGCGAGAGATGAGTAATTCGGTTGGTGAGATTCATCTTGCAAAAAGGCTCGTTTACACGTTAGAAACAAGGCAGCTGGTCGCCCCGGTTTTTTCCCGCCCCGGTACTGATAAGCGAGATGTTCGACCTGTTCGACGTGGACCAGTTCCGTTTCGGAGAGCCGCCGAGACACTCTAGGCCATTCCCGATCGGTCAGTGTGTGCGACGCTATTGGTGTTGGGTCAGCAAAGGGTCAACGCCGATTGACTGCTGGGTGCCCGCGATAAGCTACGCCGTCGATGGCGCGCACACCACCACCACCAGATAGCGCAGCGCAAACGATCGCCGCGAACCGTCTCGACTGGAAACCACGTGGCGGACCAGTTGGCGTGCTTTCTGGCGGGTGCGTTTGTAGATGTGTGCACGCAACTGGTGCGGTTTTGTTTTACCGGCATCTCTCTCTCGGTTGCGTAAAGCAATTGCCTATCCTCTCGCGTCGGCCCTTTGCGCTGCTATTTGACGCATCGCGCGCAGCGAGGCGCATTCCAGCATCAGCGTCGGGCCGTGCGCTTGTAGTTGTCTCAGCTACTGCGCCATGCATCGCCACTTGTCACATGGTTTGCGGTGTTCAGGTTTCCACTGCCTTTGCCCGTGTTCTTGCGGGCAAAAGGATGAAGCAACCAAATTGGCGGTTGTTCAATTAATTGCGATCGTTTGTCCGGTAATTGCGCGCCAGGTGAATGTGTGGTTGGCCCAACGATCGTGACAGAGGGACCTAAAGCGCAAAACCTCAAGATGATGAATTCTGTTCAAGATTTTTTTTAAATCAATTATTAACAAAATTATTGACTTATTTCAACAGCAACGAATATAAGTAAAAAATATATAAAAGTACGTGAGAATACTCATTTGAACCCATCGCAATAGTTTCGATTATGTTAATGTTATGTTCTTTGAGAGTTTACAAAAATTTAAAAATATATTCGTCATTATAATGCTCAGAAATGATTTTGAATCTATCTTTACACTGATTACAGCAATTGCTTGTTTATTAAACGTTTACCTATTTTTACCAATATTTCTACATCAATTTAATTTCAAACATATTTTCAAATGTCTTTTTTTTGTAACAAGATAACCTGTTAAAATAGAAGAACTAAATAATCACTTTTTAACGCTCCATTTCAAGTGAAACGTGGTATTTTAGTTTGCCTAATATTTTGACCAAATAAAGACAATTTGTTAGAGCTTAATAAATAAAACTTTCACGCACTGCGAGCAAGCAATCGCTCGCAGAACTTTCATCCAATTTACATAAATTATGTTCATGCTTGGTGGAACTTTGACGCGTGTCCGCAACTTTCTTGCGACAATTTTCAAACTCTGCGAGCTAAACAAAGGCTGGAAACATTGTTTTAGCTGTTTTTCACCCCTCGTAAATTCATGTACAATGTTTCTACAATGCCGAAGCCATCTGGTGACATCGCTAGGGAATCTAGGGTTCTCATTTTAAATAGCTGAAAAAGCATAACAATAATGAACCATATTCATTGTAATGTAGTAAACAGCTTACCGATTAGAATCAAGTTTGTTTGAACGAATTAAAACAAAACGTTTGTTTACATTCCATCGATACACACTGAACCTTCCTGCAGCCAATCGATCAACGGGCGATGTACGGTGAAGGAATTTGCTGATGAATGTGGGTTGTCGTTCTCCAGTGTCTCCAGCACCATACCCCTGACAATGTATATTATACCATCGTCCACGGTGAAATGGTGGTTCATATTTCCTTGACATTGATGCAACATTGCCACTGATTGCATAACTCATAAAAAGGGCGTTGTTGTTTTAAACAGTATGACTCAAACACTTGAATGGGACGTGTTGACTGCCTTTCGATCCGATTGTAATGGAAGTTTGTGAGTTGTGCACACAAAGCAATTTCCAGAACCCTCCCGTTGCCCCGCCAAGCCCAATCACACCTCATCGGAGCGAGCTTATGCATCATTAATTTCCACCACACGTAAATGTATAAAACCCGCCGGGTAAATGGTATAAAACAAGAATCTTCCCTTCATTTGCACTCGGTGCAGCAGCAGCAACAAACAATAAAAGCCCACCTTCGACCTTGAGCATATGATATACAGCAGCAGCAGCACCGTGTTCGTGTTTTTTGTGTTGTTTTAGCTCCACTACCCGTGCTTTTACCTCCTATATCCTTATGTAATCGATTTTCATGCCCCCCTATACCCATAGGTCGGAGGGTTTTCACTGGCACTTTCCCTTCCACCCATTCTCCAATAACATTGCTCTATTCTGTATTACCTCCAGCATATTATTGCACCTGCTACTGGATGCCATTGCAACTAAAATCACTCACTTACCGTTGTTGTTCTCCTTTCTTTTTTTTTTAGACCGATGTGGGATGCACTGCTGAAAACCGTACGATGCGAAATCATCAGCTTCACCAGAAACGACCAGATCGATGCTTATGTGCTCAGGTAAGGCTAACTATTATAATGTACGATCCTTTTTTTAGGTTTTGTTTGCGTTGGAACGATGAGGATTTTCTGTTGGGGGTTCTTTTAGGATTACTAATAAGTTTGTAGCGTTTTTTGACGCCAGATGTCGCCACTTATGTACAGTAAGTGTACTTGGAGTAGCTTTGTATGTCTTTTTCCATCGATTAAAAGCACTGGAAATATCTATAATCTATAATCGCCGTTTGTTCTCTTGTTGTCTACTAAGATACCAATGTACTAAGAAAAACTGAAATGGGAAGTTCTGTTACAGCCCGCTGTATAGTAGCCCAGACATTGCAGATTAGTCACAGGTAACGAGGAGGATCCACTCCGTTTCTGAAAAACTGAATCCGACTACGAATCAAAATTAGATTGGACTCCACAATTCTGGACAACTCTGACCGAGTCCGTACGGATCGAGACAAACCCTAGACGAGTTCGGATGAGTCCGTAAGACACCTGATAAGTCCGGTCTAATTCGGTTCACTCCAGACAAGTCCGGTCGACTTTGGAAGTCCGCTCAAGTACGGTCGAGCTTGGGTCATTTCGAATCACTTCAAATGGTTAGGAATGAAAGTTGAAATCGAATGAAAGTTTAAAAAATCGATTTAGGCGATGTAATTACTAATTCCAAAAATTAGCCTCTTCGGTCTGGACAAATCTTGCCAACAGCGCAATATTTGATATGAATCTGACTTTGATCTTAAAAAAATACAATTTATTTCCCAGTACTTTAGATTATAGTGTGTTCCGGTTGATGTCCTCACAGGTTCTAGCTGCCTAGCTCGATCTTCAATTACGATTGAAGTAACCAAACATGACCAACGCATAGCCAAATCACCAAAGGAGTATACTTTTTTCCAATCCGGCATTTGAAAACCATGAATAAGAAACCAATTGTTCACAGAAATGCGTAAAAGTTCGAATAAACACGCTACAAACTTATTGATACTCCTCATAAATAGCGCCGTTCCGAAAAGGATCGCACACAGGTGGATGAGCATTAGTTATTCGAGCGAATTTATTCAGACAAATGTGTGCTGCATTATCCCCTAGCGGTAGCAGCATACATCCTTGCTTGCTTGTGAAACAACGCTGGGAAATGGGAAGGAATATTGCGATGCGATGATAATCCCCTTTTTCTCACGATTGAATGAATTTCACGTTCAATAGAAAACAAAACATCCCAATAGCAAAAAAAGGGATACTGATAGATTCTGGGCGCATGAAATGTGATGCTCATTGGAGGTTGATGCATGTTCTCTCTGCTGTGAGGGAATAATCCACCCAAAATTAAAATTGCATAATAAGCCAATTTTGAACATCGGTGTATGTATGGGTTTTGCTCTGCCCGCTGGTTGTTTTGTGTCGGTTAGCGAAACAGTTTCAAACCGAAGCTTTGTTGTGTTGTGTTGTGTCACAGAAGTACGCCGATATTAGCTCGACAAAAATATCTTTTTTGCCCACGATTTTTGTCGACCGTTTGCAAACACCGTTTTTTGTTCGCCCTGCTGTGCGGCTCTTTCCCCATTTCAATCGGCACTCTCGAACAGCTGTGTTTTTGTTTAATTTTTACTACAATTTCTGCTGGCGTGTTGCCCGCTTTCTTCCACTTTTCTTCAATTTTCTGCACCTGTGTGAGAGCGGGAAAAATTATTTATATCCCGCACTGTGAGTGTCGCTTTTGCTGCTCCAAGCTGTTGTATGCTTGATGCTACAACGAACCATTCACGTCACAAATAATCCCCATGTACGTCACATCAAGCTGTGTGTGTGTGTTTCGTTGCTAGGACATCCACAAATTTGTTGCCAAATGTTTCGTTGACCTAGAGGCGCGTGTTGGTTAGAAGGACTTTTTTTTTAAGTTGGTCCGATCGTTCACATCAGTTCACGCTCTTGACCTTACACCGAACGGGCAGGAAATGGAAAATGGGCTTCTAATGGAGGGGTCTCGGCGGGCAACGACCGCCAACCGTTTTGCGAATTATTCCCAATTTAAAAGAAATGAAACAGCCTTGCCCTTTTTTGACTCGGTCCGCTGATAAAGTGTCAACTTGTGGCGTACCCCCGGTGCCGTGTAGCGATACAGTGTCTTAATGTCGACCTTGCCGGCGGCATGGGTTATTCTCTCTTTTTTGCATGTCCCCGTCCCAATCTAAACCAATACAAACGTGCCGAGCTTATGGGCATAAATTATCAATGCTATTTTCTTTTTAAGGCCAGCTCTTTTTTTCACATCATCTACAATGAGAAGTCGTCGACTTCCTTATCTTGGGGTTAGAATGAACTCAATATGTATCCCCCCCATCCTGCTACCACAAGCCGTTGTGTATAACACTGGAGGATCTCTAAATGGTTGAATTGGATGTTTTACTTTCCTTTTTCATCCCGTCTTTCTTAAGCGAAAGGTTCGCGAAAGGTCTTCCCAGCCGAACCAAAGCTTCACTCCCTTTTCACCCCGATGCTAGCATCTCCATCTCTTATCAACCGTGTGTGTGAGTGTGAGAGAGAGCATTGGATGGATTTGTTCCAAATGTCAAGGATTTAAGCGATAACGGGCCACACAAATGCCAATGTGGATTGAGGCGTGATTGAGCGGCTGCCAGCGCTGACGTTAGTGGTTCGGGAACGAGATTAGCCTGTGGAAGGATTGTGGTTAGCCCTCGGCACTCTGGAACGATGGGGAAGCGATTGCTCGTTAGGCGGGGTCGTGAACTTCGCGCGCGCTCGAACGTACGCGATCGATCCTGCTTTCTATCATCGAGGCCCCGTGGCGCATCGAGCAACAGTGTTGATGCACTCGCGTAATATATTATGCAATGTGCGATAAGAGAGCTGCTCCCTCCCCGCCTCAAAGTCGTTGCTTGCAAACTGCATTCCAGTTGCTTCTCGTTGTTTTAGAAATGAATGCCATACGATTACTAACCCCCTATCCTATCAAACTCGCTCTCCCTCGCTCCCTTTTTACAGCGAAAGCAGCATGTTCGTGTCGAAGCGTCGCTGGATACTGAAGACGTGCGGTACCACGACGCCGCTGCAGTGCTTCGAGCCACTGTTACGCCTGGCCGCCGAAATTGCCGGCTACACCGAGATCGAGGATCTGTTCTACTCGCGCAAAAACTACAAGCGCCCGGAGCTGCAGGTGTCGCCGCACCGCGGCTTCGACGAGGAGGTCGCCTTTCTCGACTCGTTCTTTGACGACGGGCGCGCCTACAGCCTCGGTGCGATCAATCGCGACTGCTGGCATCTGTACACGCTGAGCCGCGGGGGAGGGGGCTCCAAAATTCTCAAACGCAACAACCATCTCCATCAGCTGATGGAGCAGCACCATTCGCAGCAGCTGCAGCAGCAGCAGCAGGAGGACGATGATGTGCAGCAACTCGACGCTCAGCTCATTGAAGCATCGATGCAGCCCGATCCGGATCAGACGATCGAGATACTGATGACGGATCTGGACCCGAGCGTAATGGCCATCTTCACCAAGGATGTCTGCACGACCGCCAAGGAGGCGACCCAGGTTAGTACATTCTGTTGTCTCATTATGGATCTTTATATTTAACGATTTTTTATGTATACATTTTCCAACTCTTTTCCTATTAGAAATCGGGCATTCATCGTCTGCTGCCGGGCATGGTTATTGATGATTATCTGTTCGATCCGTGCGGTTATTCCATGAACGGCATTTCCAAGAATGTAAGTATGAAGCACTGTGCAAATGTGTTCCTTCATGTTTGGGACAGTTTATTAAAATGAAGTCTTGTATTTCTTCTCTTATCTACAAATCGATCTTTCGACCTTTTGTGCAGTGTGGAAAGAAGTACAAAGAGGTAATCATTTTTTGTGCTTTGTTGTGTTCAGTTTAAGTGTTGTTATTTGGTTTTGATTCCTTTGCGTTAATAATTAATTTTCAACAATTGATTTAGCTTTTGTTCGTTATAGGCATGCATTTATCTTAATTAGAATTTTATTTATGTTAACTTTTATGTGTTTTTTTGTAATTTAATTGCGTCCTTTAAAATGCTACATTTTTTACTTGTTGTTTGTTTATTGTACGGTTAGAATTTCAACAATTTTATTCTTTTTTTCGGAATAATTTTCATAAGATTTTTTGTAGCATTATGTGTGATTTTTGACGTTAGTTTGTCCATTTGCCCATTCATGTTAGTAAACCTTTCCTCAAGTTTTTTTTAATATTTTTTTTTTAAATCCACTATAAAAAGCAATTTCTATGTTAACTATTAATAATAGTAAGTGGAATGCATTACAGGGTTTTCCAAATCACTTTCGAATGTGCACATAATTATTCACCGCCTCCAAGATTTTTTTATTTGTTTTTTTTTTTATAGAGAGTTTGAGCCTTTTGGCTTCATTTGCCTTTGCAACCGCCTTCAAGATGTTTTTCAACAGCTGTCAAATTACGTATTTGCTTCATAATGAAATTTCAGTTCATATACACATGATTTTCTACAAATCTCAAAGAACTGTCAAACCCATTCAAGCTTGAGACGTTTTGAAAATCATGCTGAAGAAATAAAAAATTATAATGATCGTAATGAAATAACAGATTGATGTGGATTAACATCTTGCACGCGGTGAATAACAACGTTTACATTCAAAAGTGACTTGGAAAATCTTCTAAGAGGTTACAGGGGGTTTCGAGACAAAATCTCCATTGTCTACAACATTTTTTGATTGCGAGATGTTTTTCAACAAATGTGTATTTGAATCACAATAATTATTTTGTTCTTCCACATGATTTTCAACACATAATCTTTTTAGCTAAACGCTGAAAAGCTGTATTGAGTTTGAAAGTTCTTTGTGTTGTGTTGAAAATCATGTGTAAGAATTTAAATTTTATTATGACGCAAATACACCATTCGACAGCTGTTGAAAAACATCTTGAAGATGATTAATGATGTGCACATTCGAAAGTGACTTGGAAACCCCTGTAATATAGAATTGGGAATGTTTTGTTGTATTCTGGTAAATAGCAGTTTTTGGCTAGATACTTTTGACTACTTACTTTCAACCATTTCTTTGACCAATTACTTGCAACAGTTACTAGTTTCGAGTAACAGTTTCGAGAAATCGTGTTTTAGTAGAGCCGAGGAGAAAATGCCTTGAAGTAGATGCTAATCATAATTCGTATTAAAAATTAAATTTAATTTGAGGTAGATGTTTTTGAAATTTTAATAGTTTAGAAGAACATTTCGAAACAAGTATAAGCAATAATTCAGAAAATAATTTCAATTCATTCTAAGAAATAGTCATAGAAAAGGAACAAATGTAGAATTAAGACGCTTTGTCGGTTTTTAATGCGTCATGAGTTTGGATTTCCCCTGTTTTTGCTTATAAGTTTATATCAATAGAATCATTTGTTGTTCCTCTCTATGTGCATTTTAAACGTTCGAATCGGAATCAATCAATTCAATTAAATATAAAACGCTCCGCTTCGTTCTGTCTCTCGTTTACAGGGATGTTACATGACCATCCACATCACGCCGGAACGTGAGTTTTCGTACGTCAGCTTCGAGAGCAATGTCGCGTCGTCGGATTACGGCGAGCTGATCAAGCGCGTCACCCGCACGTTCCAGCCGGGCAAGTTCATCGTGACCGTGTTTGCGAACAAGGTACGTACGATCGTGTACACTACGTGCGCTTGGTTCACATCAACCATCCAATACTCACTGTGTTGTATCTGTCTTTTTTTCCTTCAAGACATCAATTGCTGCGAACGCCAACCGGGAGATCGAGCATTTGGGCACGATCGATCAGTGGAAGCGTCGCGACATACAGTACTCGCGCTTCGCCAGCTACGACCTTACGTACGCCCAATACTGCAAATACCCTAGCTGAGGTTTACCGTGCCTAGCTCCACCGGCAGGGGCTAACCTTCCCTCTCCCCTTTCCCTTCCCGCCCTCCGCCCGCCGTCGGCTGATGCGTTCTCTGACGATGGCGGTGCACCAGCAACCGGTTGTCCCACCACTTCCCTTCCCACTTCCGAAACAACCGCCACCGTCCCGTTGCGTCCCGAGCAGAAGCGTCCGCCGCTGAAACCTATCGCTTCCCCCCTCGCTCCATCGCTTCCGTTGTCGATCGCATTCGCTCGGCTGATCTTTAGCATCTTTCCCGCGTTCATCGCCACATTCGGTGTCGGCCCGAAGCAGGGCGTCGAAGGGCAACGTCCTGATCAGCCTGCGGCCACCACCAGCCCGGATAGGCGCAACGGAAAATGCCACAAGCAGCAGCTAAACAATGGTCACGAAACACGCCAGCAGGACGAATGCTACTACCGTTCGCTTCCCGATCGTCTCTACGCCCAGCTACACCCGTACCGTGCCCTCGGCAAGACCGCGCTGCTTCCGTCGCAGAAGTTGCTGAATGAAATGGACTTACCCGCACATTCGCACCTGTTTATGGAACAGCAGCATCACTTTGGTGATGAAATGGGTACGACTATCGCCACCACCACCACCACCACGACCGCCACCCAGCCGGACTACGGCGAGCTGCAGTTCTACGGGCAGCTGAAGAAGCTGCTCGACCTGCCGGTCCTGTTTGCCATCTGCTTCGTGCAGCTGATCTCGTTCGTGCTCGTGCTCAACATCGAGGAGTGCTCCCCGCTGGTGCTCTTTTCCTGGTGGCGTAACAAGATCTCCTGAAATTGACTAGCCGTCGTCGCTCGCCGCAGCCTTCAGTTCTGATTACAGCCGCCACCATCATCACCATCCCCACCGTCGTCGTCGTCGTCGTCAGGGACCGGACCGACAGCAGCAGCAGCAGCATCATCATTGCGATACGTTTGTTATGTTGAGTGTTGTTATGATTATTATTTAATTAATAATACGGTAGCAGCAGCAGTAACAGCAGCAGCAGCAGCAAGAAGATCCGGACTGCCGCAATACGATCGCCGCCAGCAGCAACAACAACAACAGCAACTGCGGGTTATAAGACGGCGAGCATGCGAGATGTCTGCTACTAGCAACAGCAGCAGCAGCAGCAGCAGCCTTTGGTCGCAAGCTTACCTTTGTGCGTTTGGTTGTTCTGCCAAGGGCAAGGGGCAACCCTTCCCATCTCTTCCAGCGTTTTCTTTTCGTACCGAAGCGCACCACAGCGTTGTTTCGTCAGTAGATTCTAAGACTATCTGCCAGCTTCCTGCCGCAGATCACTCTTACCATCACGATCAGCTGGCGGTGTCTGGGAAAAGTTGGAGCAAGAAAGACGGCTTTGAGAGTGCTTGTTTAATGGAGGGGGGAAACGATTCCTCCATGGATGTGGCGAGAGCAGCAGAGGAGCAACAACGACGTGCTGCATCTTCACGCAAACGACGGGAAAGTAAGCAGTGGCGCAAAAGCCCACTCAAGCGGGAATCTACACATAAAGCTTCCAACATTACTTCTGTACCACCAGCAGCAGCAGCAGCGGTACTCGAAAATAACAGCACCACTTGCTTAGTGTTAGGAATAGAGGAAACATTACCGGCAGCACTTCGTCTAGGGCCACCACACAGTACCATCCCTCCTGTCGCCCGCAATCAGGAAACGAGTCTAGCAGAGGGACCCCATTCCTTTATACTACTACTGCACTGCGGTGCAACGCTATTGAGCATTGCACGGCTTCTAGCACCGGCCGTACAGCCCATCATCTTTGCCTTTCTAATCTCACTCGATCTGTACTCGTAGCAGCGACTGAACGCCTCTTGCAGTCGGCTCGCCCACCCGTTCGGTCGTGGAATGCCGATTGCATATAGGTAGCATTTACTTTTAACATTACCTCCCCAGCTTGGGGAGAGAGAGATAGGCACCTATAATTGGAAACAAACTAAGCACAAAGTGTGTAGTGTACCAGGGCTAGTTTGCAGACAGGGGACAGAGGTTTGAAGAATGTAATTTTACATTTTATTTTACATTCGGTAATCCTGAACCATTCCGATCAATAGGGAATAATCGTTCAATTCCTTCCACTCTCATACACCCGGAAATCCCCGGTCCCCTCCACACTACTTCCTCGTCTCCCTGCCGGGATGCTTGTTGATTATGGATTGAAAGATTTTGTGTGCGTGATTCCGTTTGATTCATGTTTTTATTTTTATTTTTTTTTGCAACACTCTTTATCCTTTTCTCTATACCATGCAATCAAGAAAAGCACATTAATAAGAAATAATTATTAAAAAAAAGCACACACAAGTATATACATACATGTTCTCTATAGCAAAAGCTATAGGAAGTTGCAAAGCCGAAGGCTTTACAAAAATCGCAACGCAGTTTGCATCAGTTTAAAGGGAAATCCATTCAGGGGACGAGAAACCCCGCACATAATTAGATGATTGAAATACTATGAAAGCATTAAAAAAAAAAGAAAATAATAGATTACTAATTAAAGAAAAAAAAGCATTACACAAAAAAAAAACACAGAATCTTACTAGAAAATGTGAAGCCAGAAAAAAAACTTTTAAAAAGCACACTGCAAATGTGCAAAAACACAACAAAAAATGAACCGTGTCTGACATGGAGCAACAAAAAAAAGAATTATTATTAATAAGAAAGGGAAACCTATTTCCCAAATGGAAAGCAAATCAAGCTTTAGGAAGTTAGTTTATTCAACCATTCTTAGGGCGTGTGGTACGGGGGGAAAAATTACGGTACAGGTTTTACGTGTGCACGACACGGATTTATCTTTTTTTAGCAAACGCACAGCACAACTGGTAACAGTTTTTGTTGATTATGCTTTTAGTTATTGTTAGTTTCTCATACAAAAAAAGTATCATGACGTAGGGAAGTGTGTGGGCCGACGGACGGTCCTCACACTGTCTCGTTGTTTTTACCTTTCATTTATTACTTGCTATTTTAATTGCATTAATTTTATAGTTTTACAGTTTTCTTTTATTCATTCTTCCAACAAAGAGGATAAACGTTTATTTTTGTTTTCTTTACAATTAATTTCTGCTGGGTTTAATGTTCTCAATAAAATGTGTGGTTAGTGTTGTAATTTTGGTTTTATCATTTTTGTTTCCCACTTTTTCTCTATTTCTCTAGTACCTGCTGTGTGTATTGAGCTTTTTGTTAATGTTTTTATATCATTTTTAGTGCACGTTTGGGCCGTTGGAGAAGGAAATAATGTCTAAAACGAAGCAATTCGCAAAGCACACAATTTAAGGCGAGATCAAGAGAAGCGGAGCGATCATTGAGAAATCTAAACTTGCAATTTAAATACTTTACTCCAAAAATCGTAACGGAATGTTAACGTAACGAGCGAACCGGGTTGCGGATGTGAAACGTATGTGTATTAATGATGATAGAATGATAGAAAACCTTTGTCGTATGTCTCCCACGTTAAAAAAAAACATAAAATATAACCAGAAAGACTCGAACGTTGTGCTAAAATCAGAATCAATCGGTAATCGGACAGAGAGAATCGGGTTTTGGGGTGGGCAAGCAGGAAAGCTCAATTCCCGTTAATCTTCCTCAACCCCTGGAAACATTGAAGCTAAGTGATGAAACTAACGGCAATTGCATGTGACTGTGAACAACTCAAGGTTAAGATAGGAAGGTACGCATTGTTTTTTTATTCGATAACACAATTCGAATTACGTGTACGTGTATACTGACTCTTTCTTTTGTTTCTTCCCTTATTTTTGCTTCCTTAAAATAACTTTCTCTTCTAAATTTAAGCCTTCCAGCTCTGCTAGTACTCGCATGTACCTATGTTGGTGTGTGTGTGTGTTTTGTATTAAGCCAAAAAAGGCCTTTTAATTTATCTGTAGATGGTGGAGAAATGGCAGTGATGGCAAAACCGTACGAAACATAGAACAGCTGTGATGAGAGTGATGATGGTGAGGTAATGGTATGTCGAGAATATATTGATGGTGTAAGGAAGAGGAATAGTTCAAAATTAATGCAAGTAAGAGATACTAAATCATGCTAACAATACTTCAAAATAGAAAATAAAACAAATACACCCAACATAAGGTAGCACCGCTGAATGTATCTTAGCGCTCTCCGTCGGTCGCCTAATGGTGAACAAGACGATGCGGATAATTCGTACATGTTTGTATTGCAACAATTACGATTCCACAAATGTTCGTTTCCGTGGAAACAAACCCTCTCCCCAATCAATTTAATAAATGCTCAATAAAAGAGAAAACCCCCCTTGCGATCATGTGTTGCCTACCTCACCCTGCTCAGTGCTCCTCCATGATCCGCATCACGTACTCGATGTTGTGGAAGTTGTTCCACGAGTCACCGGCAGCGACGCGGCCCAGCTGGGCGGTCGGAATGTGCGGCACAAAGTGAAACGTGAACGGCGGTATCGGGCGCAGATAGTCGCTCAGCACCGGTTCCGGGTCTTTTTTGTCCTTGAACACGTACCGGGCCTTGGCGTCACCGAGCCGGCTGCGGGTGGTCGGCACCAGCACCGTGTCGTTCACGTTCACCGGTGCCAGCTTCTTAAACACGACCTGATCGTACAGATGGTTCAGATGTTTCGTGACCTACAGGGAACGGGGAAGCGTATTAGGCAACAGTTCCGTGAGTTTGGTGCATGATTTTCCCCTTACCATAGCATTTACGCGCTTTTTACTACTCGGGGTCAGCTGGCCGATGCTGTTAATTGAGGGAGCTTCCATCTTCTGGACCGTCTCGATCCGTTTACTAAGACCGAGCGTTGTGTGCAGTTCCGGTTGTTTGTATTTCGTAGCACCGCCGGAAGTCGCTGCTGAACCTCCTGCTCCGGCGGAAGTTGTAGCCGACGGAGCTTGCAGTTTGGAGGATGGTCGGGTGGAAGATGCAGGTACGGACGGTTTCAGGATTGATTTAGCCGGCGGTGGTGGTAGCACATTTTCACCGGCAGATGATTTCAGCACGTTTGCGGTCGTTTTCGATACGGGAAC
>SIXB01002315.1:0-29718 GCA_007018985.1 Anopheles bwambae | reverse complement strand
CAACTTGGGGAATGATTATTAGCTACTTTTAGGACTTCTAAGAATGAAAAATTGAACCCTGCGCCACAGTGTGTAAACAAAACAAATGACAGCACTACAGAATCGCTGAACATGTCAACGCCTGCTTACGAACAATTCAATATCTCGCTGAAAGTGTCAATTATATGCCCGAACGAATCAACAACTCGCTGAACATGTCAATAATATCATTGAAAACCCTGTAATGCAGAGTGGAACTACCTGCCGGAGTCGATTCCGAAATTATCCGAGACGGATCGGAGTCGACTACGGAATTTTGCCAACTTTACTCATCAGTATACTGAAGCTAGTTTTGCTTGTAGTTTTGTATGGAGTGTTGACATGATTTCAGCCGCCATGCAAAACAGCTGAATAGTATCGTAAAAGCCCCCAACCCCGTTTTCTATTTCAAGCCAAGAAGTTTCAGACTGTCAGTCAATTTTTAGCAAAAAATCAATCATTCATGAGCTATCCTGATGGAGCCTTGCGCCGAATCGGATTTTTTACATTTTTTCAGACTGAAATAGTCTAAGCAAAAAATCTGATGCGTAGTTTGGCGTGTGGTTTTGTATGCATCATTAACATGATTTCAGCCGCCAACTGTCAATTTTCATACATAAGTATCATAAAATCTTCCAATTTTAGGATATACTTATCGAGTTTTCCAAGTCAGTTTCGAATGTAGACGTTGTTGTTTACTGCGTGCAAGATGTTAATCCACATAAATTTTTTATGTGTCATATCCATCATAGTTTTCAATTTCTTCAGCATGATTTTCAACACGTCTCAAGCTGGATTGAGTTTGACAGTTCTTTGAGATGTGTTGAAAATCATGTGTAATAACAGAAATTTCATTATGGAGCAAATACACCATACGACAGATGTTGAAAAACATCTTGGAGGTGGTGAATAATAATGTGCACATTCGAAAGTGACTTAGAAAACCCTTTATTAATGTATTACTAGTTCATTTAGTATTCCTGATTCCGTCCCAACAAGCCACATTCCAAGGAGATTTGTTGTAAGAGATGTAGTCTTAAACTTAAACTTTTATCAATCAAGAATAAAAAAACACATACAATAAATAACTAAATTGTATATCCATACACTTCAAATTGAATCAAACATTTCAAACTGCTCCGCTCAATACAAAATATAGCCAAGATCTGTTCATTTCGCTCGAAGAATTAAATTATAGTTCAAAGTTTTTAGAAACATCTTCAGCTTTTCATGCACGCTGTTAAAGCTTGTTCCAACTGTTCCAAGTGACCGTTTACCCGGCGAAGAGCTCCACTCCACTTTTCTACTATAGGATCCCAGACATACCAGGCCTCATTGATATTCCAGCAGCTGGCTAAACAACATTCACATACACACAAACACTATTTCTTTATTTGGGTCAATGTGATGAGAAGTTACTGCCTAGCGCGTTTGATTGTTGTAGACTACTGGGGCTTGGTTGTTGGGCGTGTGTGCTGTAAGGGGTTTTTCCTAACAACCTCCGAAATGGCTCAAATTATGCTGCTACTGCTGGTGCTGCTGCTGGTAGCCAGCATCGAGCAGCTATCGTGTATGCTCCGTGGCTGGTAGCGAAGGTGAGTAACAGGTTGTACAATTGTTATTTTGTGTGTGAAGGGCGTTCGCCGCTTTAGTTCATCTTCCATTCATGGATCATTCCAGCACTTGAGGAATGTTGGGCAAATGATTCGAGCTTGAAATAATGCGGCTTACATTTTCGTAAACCAGCTTTTCTGTGTGTAGGGCAAGAAGATACAGAACTACTGAGGGTAGCAGGCTCCCGTACTGGCAACGTTCACCTGCTCCAGAGCCGGGTATGGCATTATGCATAATATTAAACCAATCCCTCCAGACCGGAATGAAATAGATGTTCGGTATAACTTCATCATCATCATGATCACCGTCGTCGTCAGCATTTGCTACCGGGTCAAAAGTGTGTTCCTGCTTTGCGTCTTCCCCCCAGACGAGTGCTCGAAACAGGAAACAGACCACCGTCGTCATGCGTGCACAAACGACGCGACGAACGACCCGGGGCTCAGTCAGTCAGTCGGTTCATTTATTATTTCGTGTGTCCGGAGAGCGTTTGATGGCCGATGTGGTGTGTGTCGTAAATTCAATTTGGACAATTTTTATATCCCGCTTCTAAATATGGTGATCAGAGGGGAGCCGAATCACAAAAGAGAGAAGAAAAAACGCCGCGAAAGAAACAGAAGACGCAAGACGGCGGGAGACTATCGATCATCATCGACTCTGGTGAGGGAGAGATCCGTCTTTCGTTGTTTTTTTTTGTCTTCGCTCGATTCGGTTTTTGTTTTATCGCTGGATTATTTGTGGTGATTTAATTTGCCAACTCTCCTCCTGCGGCAACTCTGGCGAACTTTTTAATTATGGTAATCTTTTATTGGGCCGGTGCGCTGCTGCCGTGGCTACAAGAACTACACTAATATATAGCATTCTGACGAAGCACGAGGTTCGATCGAGCTTAGATCGAAACGTGTATTATTATATTACATTATAGCCACAATTCCTCCACACGTGCAAATGTGTTGCATACTGACGTTAATTTCAAAGCTTGCTGCCAACCCCGGTCCCTGTCTTGATCGATTTGGTGCGGTGCCTTAGGCTCTGGCGCGTATTGATTTGTTAAAAACACCTTTACAGTTGCGGTGCAAGTCAGTCCGCGGCTTGCTTTTCCAGCCCACACTTCCGCTGTTTGGCATTGCTTGGTTTCGTTTTCCGTTATTGGTTACTCAGTCTTCCTTCTCTCTCTGTGGTGCTTTCGGGCGCGGTGGGGGTAGGACCACCTCCCCGAAAAGGAACCGAATTTATAATTAAATAATTAAGGAAATAATACAATAAAACTGCAATCTAATAAGAATAAATCATTTTCTTCAACCCATTCGATCGCAGGAACCTTCTTCGGAACTCACCTTCAATGCTTCCCTTGGAGTAGTTCTATTCCTCTTCTGTTGCTATGATCTTTTCGCGGTTTGGCTTCATTCTCAGTTCCCAAAGTCTAGCAGCTGCGTTTTTTTTGGATCGTTGTTTTTGTTCTGTAGCGCGATCGCTTCTTGACGCTGGCCAACCGAGAGTATGGTTTTATTTTTTCACCTTTATCCTACCACCCTTGCAGGTCTCATCTTTTCCCCTTTTTCTATTTCAATTTCATCTAACCTCCTCCTCCCTTGCACTGCAACGTGGATCGATCGTTGCACGGTGTTGCTGCGGCAAAGCATCGCATGCTCTCTCGCACGGTTTGATGAGCCGTTTTCTTCCAGCCCTGGAGCGCAGCAATTCACATCTATTCGGTTCAATTTCGCCTCCTCCTCCTCCTTTCCGTATCTGCGCTCTGCTCTGTGTTGAAGCGAATATCATTCCCGGCCCTGGTGGGGATGGTGGTGTTTCCCTACCTTACACCCCCATATAACTCTTGCTCCCTCTGCCATGCGCTGCCATGATTCACTCTGTGTGGCTTTTTGGCTTTGGTTGTTTTATTTGCCCGCTTTCAAAACTGCCACCATAAATAATATTAACATGCGCATTCGATTCACGCCGGATTCCGGCAGCGCTGCTGCACGCCGCCACACACCACTCCGCGACCTGTCGTCAGGGACTGTGGCAGATCGTCCCTGTAAGTGTGTGTGTGTTTCGGGCAACGTATTTTGTTGTTGTTATTCTTTATTGGTAAGCAATTTTTTGTGCTACTAAACTTTTTTTTTGTTTGCATCTCTGTTTGCCGGATCCTCCTCTCCTGGGTGCAGCAGCGTCAGTGTGTGATGCTTCGTTGTTGTGTTTAGGGTGGATTTCGGCAATTTGGGAATATAACACAAATGCCTTCAGTTTTGGACCGCGAATTCGTGGAATAAAAATCCCTAACTGAATGTTCTATGCGGTTTTTTGTTGTTGTTTTTGTTGTTGCTGATGTTTTGAACCCATCCCCCGTCAGGCGATTGTTTTATGGTCTTAATTATTTTTCCGTTGTTGTCACGGAATGATGTTTGAGATGGGTTTGAATATTTGGATGTTGGATGGGTTTTTTTTTGTTTTGTTTTTGCCGCTGATGGTATTGCACAAAATGGCTGCGGTTCTTTATTGGCTCACTTTTGTTTTTGTATGCTTTTTCTAATGTATATTAATATATAATTAGTTTATATTAAAGGCAACTTTATATTATGCTGCTGATTTTTTGTTGTTTTATAATTGCTCGTTTTTCTTGCAAGCAATATTGTTTTGCTTTGAATTGAATCAATCAATCAATCTTTTTTTATTAAACATTCGAGATTTTATATATGGTTAAAAATAACCTGTTTATTTTTTCTTTTCTTGCTTTAGACTTGATCACTCACCAAGTTTAAGCTACAGTTGTAAAATAAATAATTGTAGTTATCTTGATAACCGTTCATTTAACCATTATTGTTAAAAGAGTTGCTTCATGAAAGCTTTTGCATTTTGTTTCAGTTATCTTTGTCCATTTTTGGATAATTTATAAACTTACTTGCTTTAATAATCATTTATTTAACTACTCTTACGTCAATAGCTTCTAAAACCGATGTTTAGCTATGTTTTTTCAGTTATCTTTGTGCAATAATTACTTAATTAAAACAATCAAAGATTAAATCTTTTATATATGGTAGACAAGATTTGAAATTTGAATTCATGAAAGTTTTGAAAAAAATATTCTTTCTTGCTGGAATTCGTTTCTTGATAAAATATCAGTTTCCTATTTTATTGAATCGTTTGGGTTAAAAGTGTCTGGAAAATGTCAAATATCTGAAGGGTTTTAGAGGTTCTTGTACGTTTATAACACTTTATGGTCAACTTGAGACGTTATATCATAATCTGTCAACTTCGATGCACTGTTTAATGTCACACAGAGTTCAGAAAGTATGACAACTTAATTGGACGATGTGAAAAATCCTGTAAAAAGAAGAGAGTGATAAAAATAAGCAAGAATCACGGTCACCAGTCTACAATTACCATATTCAAAAGATACAGCAAATTGCAAATCATGCAGAAATTTCAAATAATACAAAAAAAATACGAATCCTATAATTTGCTGATTATTTAAAAGTTTTCAATACAAATTATCAATCGCACTTCAACGACGGCGGCGGGTCTATGATGGCCAAAAAGCGCCTTTGAACGGTGCAGCAGCGCCCCCGGTGCAAGCGCACACAATGGTTCTAAATGTTAAACGATCCATTTCCCAAAACCTTCGGTGGCAGACACAGGGTCAAAGCCAACGTCAAGAACACGCAGCAGCAGCATATGGGAAATTGGCCGAAAGGTAGCATGCACCACCAACACATCGATACCGTTTTGCCCCGCTGAAATCGCTGAAACATGCCCTTCTAATCTTTGGCGGCCGTGCCCGAACCGGGCCATGTGTGTGTGTGTGTGTTGTGTATGTTTGCTGTCCGTCAGTGTAAGTAACGCTGTGCTGCTTAGTTGCACCTTACGCGCTCCACACGCGATTAGACACCGAAGCACATCGGAGACGACGGGCAATAACGAAACATGTGTGTGCGCGCAGATAGGCCAAGACGGGGGAGGAAGGCACCGTGGGCTGCTTGGTGTGTGCCCTCTGGATGCGAAATGAAGCGAAAAGCAATGCTGCAAAGCGAACGAACGGTCGTGTCTGTGTGTAGCAGCGGCTCTTCTAGCGCGTTCTCTCCACCGTGTGTGGTGGAAGTTTTGCCAGTATTTATTTACTTACGTGTCCAATCCACGCTGTATGTTATTACGGCAGTGTGTTCTGCTGCTCGGCCTGAAATTCCACCCAGCTTAGGACTCCTCCCGGGTCTGCTTTCTGTCCGGGTTGTGGTGCCTGTGTGTGTTTACAGCCTGCTGCTGTATTTCTATTCCACTTTAGCGATCTTTTCCCGAGGCTCTGCTCTGCTAAAAGGCTTGTGGCAAAGTAGTGGTGACCGCATGTCAATAGCACAAAAAAATGTAAGAAAAAAAAACGTCCGAGAACCGGGAACATCAAATTCCCACTCACAAACTGTACGACCATTTTGCGGTACAATAGTTTTCGTTCCGTTTTGGTCATCGCTCATCATCAGCTTCATTTTTTTACCGCTTGCCTCTTGTCTCTCGAATCGTTTTTCGCTTCAGCGATGAGTTGTGGCACGAAATAAGGGGGCAAAAATATGCCAAGCTTAGAATACAAAAAAGAGCCTTGCGCGATTAGGCCACCTATTCGCGTAAGAAATCTGAACGAACTGCGATCGAACAGAGCAAGCAGGAAATCGACGAGACACCAAAAACGCTTGCCGCCAGGGATGTCAAACACAGCAGGAGCTGTCGGTAAAGATTTGGTTGATGTTGACTGTGTGGAAAAATTATGGAGCTTTTATCCTAATTTTAACTTATTAGATAACGACAATGTTATCTAACAAACTTCAAACCATGGATTATAAACGTTTGATGCATTGGACACTATTGTTTTTCGCGTTTAGAACGACCAGTTGCCAAAATTATTAACTATTGTTTGTAATTTGAAGCATGTCTAATGATTAAGTCGAATTTGATATTGTATAAAACGATAATTTGAATATATTTGTAGTATTGTGTAATCACATCAATATTTACAGATTCAATATTTTCATCATCAATATTTTTTGATGCTCAACATTGCATAACTGTGATCGTTATTTATGTCCACTATTTGCTCTGAGGGTCTACTAGAGATCGACTAATATGTGAATTTAACAAATTAAATTTCGGACTAAAATTGAATCTTAAAAAAAATGAAAAAATAAAAGATTCGTGTTCACTTTTGATGCTGAGTTGAATCCATACATTTAGATTCAACTCACACACATAAGTGCCGATTATCTGATTTAAACACGTAAGTTGTTAGGCAACAAACGGTCTCCGTTTCAGTCAGGTAATGCAAATGTTCTTCGTTCAGTTAGATATTACCAACCAGAGACAAATTGAGTTATCTAACACGGATCATAATAGAAAATTAGCATTTTAGGCACTTTTTCTCTAATATTCGAGTCATATAGTTGGCCCTATAATCTTACTCATTGCGGACATTTCTACTGAAAAGCAATTGCTGGTTAATAGTCCGATGTTATTAAACCATATGCTTGACACCAAGATTTTGTTTTAACCTAATTTATGATCTTTTTTAGGTAGTTGTTTGAGCTCCAAAGTCACTTTTTACAAGAAACCAAGCAAATAGTTTTCACGATTAGTAAAAAGTGTTTACATTTGGCCCAATTTCAAACATCAGTTGTAATGACATTATAACGACTATACATGGTTGTTTAGCGGTGCCGATTGTTATAGCACACTTTCTGGACAACTTGTCACCGTTATGTCTTCATGTCAAATAACAAACAAGGCATGCATGTTTACTTAACGTCACACAGAGTCCAGAAAGTATGCCTACCTTATCAGATGATATGAAAAACCTTGTATTCGGTTGTCAGTTACCAATTTACGACTAGGAACGATGATCTATGCTATATTCCAGTTTGTTAGAAACCGTGTTATTGAAGTGTTTTTCTATCACCTCTGGACGTGGGGTCATGTGAGATCACGATTCGGGGCTGTACCGTCGTGCGTTTGACAACTCTGCCGTACAGCAATTTGAGGCCGACCCAGCGGACTGGTTCGCTCGTTGCCTGCTCGACCGCTGGGTTGGCCCACCTCGACTGACACGGTGGGGCCATATGATGCGAGGCAAGAAAGAACGACCGAACGAACGCGAGAGAGAGAGAATCTTCCCGCAAGACGCAATAGAGAGGTGTGTTTTGGTACCTCGTCTCTTGTATCTGATGATGCGACGTCGTGTTCCGTTCCGTTGTTGTTCCGCTGTGTCGGCAGGGAGAAACTTCGGAGCACAAAACCGTGTTAAGGACCTGTGCCGCAAGGTCGATGGTTTAGGTTGGGGCTGCCGCTGATGTAGTGTACGGTGATGTAGTCTGACGCACACACTCACACACTCTTGCAAGCGAGCGCGCGCGGCCAGCGCAAGTTTGTTGCTGCGACTACCGGTGTGTGTCCGTGGTTAGTTCACGCGGCCGCTGCGATTCTCGCGGCCCGTGTATACACGCGTACGCGATAGCTCGACTGCTAGAATAGTGGTAGTAATCGTCATGAGTGTGTAGCGCGGCGCGACTAGCGGTGTAGTAGTTTGCCTGCACCATGCGCGATAGTTGGTGTGTGTGCGTGTTGGTAGGGCCGCTGCGAAAGACACGGTTTTAATGCTACCTTTTGCGCTGTGGATGATTGCCTTCTTCGTCTGGTCGAGGGTGAGCGCTCGGGGGAAGAGCGATGGGAACAAGATTTGAAGCGCTCCCCAGCTTCAACCCCAAAAGATCTACGTGGGCAACAACGCCGCACACACAGTGGTAAAAACCCCCAGCCAACCGTCAAAGCGGACGTAACCACATGGACAGGAGCTGGAAGAGCGCTGCGTTTGAGCGTTTGAGTTTGATAGTTATTGGATGGAATGGTTTTTAATTCGCTTGATCTGCGTTATAAGCGTGGAATAATCTATACTTAGGCTAGCGAAAATCATACTCAACATCATGCTAATAGCAAATATTTAAAATAAATTGGATCAACTTGATCTACACGTGTTTTCTTTTTTTTTTGCAATTGCATCGAAACATCAGAACATGAAAATGAAATTAATTTAGCTTTAATTGCACAAGCTCAACGCTTCTGTCACGTCTAATAAAGGCATGACGTTGTTGTTGCTTCTACTATTTCCCCATAAAACATCTCACTAACAAGACGCTAATCTGTTCCGAACAACAACAAAAAACCCTACCCCAGATGTTCTCTTCATCAAAAAGTGTATGCAGAGTGGTTTTTCTTTCCTTTTCTTTCTTGTGTTGGCCTTTTGTTCGATGCTCCGTTGTGTTCGTGTTGGAAGAAAGCTTTTCCTCTTATCGTACGCCTTCACGTTGCCTTTGCCAACCCCGATGTCTTAGGTAGCGTTTGTATCATCTTGCTGAAATGCTCGCACATAATATCCTCCACCAGTCCCCTAACAACGCGCCACGCGGCTGTGATTATGCTTTGTGTTTATTTTGTTCTGTCATAAAGCATCGCCCAGCGCTCGCTACCGCACATTTTGTGTATCGTGTATCGTGGTTCCGTTCGGCGCTCAGATATGAGGAGGAGGCACCGTTTGGATAAGAACGACTGCCGGGTTGATGGTGTAGAAGCTTTGTGCGTGTGTGTGTGTGCGAAGGAACGAGGAAACCGCGGGAACAGAAGAGGTCCATATAATGCAACCCGGCGCAATAACACCTTAACCGCAGCGGCGTGATGCAGTTGCACAAAATTGCACAATATGCACATTGGCTATAGTGTTCTCTGGGTGCTGTGCTGCTGCTGCTGCTGCTGCTGCGTTGGGAAATTAGTTTCCTCCTTTTTCAAGCGTTCGCAGTTTCCAGGAACGGAACCTCCGCCGTGTGCCTTGGCACTGTGCTCTGTGTGCATATTTTAATAAGAGCCATGCTGGAAACTGTATGATCTCTTCGGAATCGTAGCACACGCATGTATGCAGCCTTCTCATGTGTGAGAATCGGAGAACGAAACCACAACTCATCAGCAACCGAGTTGATGCTCTCGCAATCGCGCTGGTATCTTCCTAATCGCATGCCTCTTCCCACAGACACAAACACTGTATAGTGCATCAAAGTGCGGGGTTGGGTAATGTAATGCATTTTTGCATCACGTTTCAACCCTTGTGGTGATCGGAGGGGTTTTTTTTACCAATATTACTCCCTCGTGGTTTACCTACCATGATTAGGCAAGCAACTCCCGACCGGGTTTGGGTGTATGCTGCTGCTGCTGCTACTGCTGCGTATTTGTCTTCACATATCAGTAATCTGTATGATCTATGTGTTTGCCAGAACGCTTCAGCGTATTTGCCCTCCCCCCTGGTATGAGCGATGTGTGTAAAGCGACGATGGAGAGGATTCGGTTGCAAATTAGGTGCAAATAATCCTCCGCCCCGCGATTGTCTTTGACGTGCAAATATTTGTTTTCTACCACTAATGAGCGCACGCTGCAAGATGGTAAGATGTTTGAATGCAGTCTCTTGTGGCTTTTTTTTCGGAGTCTTGTTGCACCCATGCGCTAGAATTCACACACAAATTCGATGTGTGTGTGTGCAGTAAGGGAAGGTTTATTGATCCTTGAAAACTGAAGCTGAAGACGTTGCATCTCGTTGGCGGTTGCAAAGAAGGAAAGTTCATTATTCGTGCTGCTTGTAAGTTGATGCAAATTGCGTTCAACTATGTTTCGGGAAAACCGCTCTTGTATCGTTTAGGAGTATGATTGATTTAGGGACGTTAATTTGAACTATGAACTATGTATCAAGATGATGAATTTTCTTCCGATCTGTTTGCGTTTCTTTTCTTTTGCATAGCGTTTGCATTATAAAAAATGGACACCAATTGTCGTTTTTTCAAGGTTTTATCTTGATCCGCACTGACAAACTTGCATTTTGAAATTGCAAATTGAATAATAGTATCCCATGAGTCAGCAGACAAAATTTGACACCTCTAACACTCAAATTCTAACCGTGAGCCCCTTTCCGTTTTAAGTTAGTAGGCTGAAATTTCAACCTGTCAACTGTCTGTATTGTATAACAGTATTCGAGCAGTTATCAAGGTGGATATAATATACAGGTGGGTTTATCCCAAGGTGTATGTATTTAAAAGGCTAATTTTTATTGCTTCTGCTTCTGCATGAAGGTATTAAGAATGTTTTTTGTATTCTTCTAGCTATCAGAAAGCCTGTTTGAGCAAAAGTTTTTACCCGTCCTGCCAAAAAGAGGCGTTCAAATTTGGTTATAAAAAACATGCTATGAGACAGCTTAATCTACATACATTTTGATTCTAGATTCCACCACCTGATCTTTTTAATGCACCTTGGGTACATGAAAATACCACCTTGTTCCCATCTTTTCGAGCAGGTACACGAATCTAATTCTAGCTTTGAGGCTTAAATAATCTAGATTTAAAATCGCAGGTTATATTTGTGTTTGGATTTGTATGGAGTGTTGACATGATTTCAGCCGCCAACAGTCAAACTCCCTATAATAAAGATGACTAGTATCGTGAAGGGCCCCCGTGATGGCCAAAAAATCAACTTCGTTCAGGAGCGTGCGCGATCAAACAATGCCATCCCGTAGCGTCTAGAACGAACTCCGTGGGTCAGTTTTTGGACGTCTTAAAAGCCTGTTTCGGCATCTAAAACTTCTTTCCACTATTACACAACAATCAGAATATCGAAGGATCGCCTGGTTCCTAATGGCCGACGACGCTGAGCGACTTGAGGTTTCAAAGGAAGCTGAAAATGAAGACCGAGGGACATGTGGCTGCATTGCTGCGGTAGCTTGGCCGAGATATCGATGCAACCGGCCAAACAGTTAAAAAGTTCCTGGGAAACATGAACCAACATGGCTCCGCAGTGGCAAGCAATGGCGCCAAAACTAAATGCGTCCATATTAGTAGAATTTCGGTTGAATTTCAATATGACACCCTAGTACGTGAACCGGTTCAACACCCTCCAGCTGCGTCCCATCGATTTTTTTAAAAGAACAATATGATGATAAACCTCTACTGCAACAATTTTGTCGCGAAAATTGAAGAGGAATTGATAAAAATCGAGGAAGGTCTTAATGCTTCATTACATTATATTACATTTTTCCATTAAAAAAATGCAGTACAATCGCAACTAAATATGAGGCCAATATCCTACTGCTGTGACGCGAGCTGGATACAAACTTGCCATCATGTTGCTGTTATTCTTGGGTGGTTATTTCTACCACCAATAATTGACGACTAGTGTGTGTGTGTACTTAATTTTTCCAATCAGTCCTACCGCATTACACAGAGTGATCCGTGTGAAAGCTATCAAGCACGCAGATTTAGCACGTTTCCTGGCGAATGTCAGCGGTTCATTACGTTGCTTTCATGTAATGAATGGAACTTGTTGCAAATTGTTGTGTTCGGTTGCATGCTGCTGCAATGCCACTGTTGTGTTTCGGGTTGATGGTCTCGTTCAATCGCATGCAAATGCTTTTCCAATTGAGTATTGATTTGTGCTCTGGTGGGTCAGTGGCATTTAAGGCGTGAACTTCTGTACTCCACCTCCCTGTTCCTTTATTTATTAATTTTTATCATTTAACCGATGAACTTTTAACCTCTGCTGGTACGGTTGCAAAAATAGATTCACTTGCAGCCGGGAGATTGATATTTTACGGCACGGGTTTGAGGCAAGGACAGTTAGCAACATGTTTGCGCAAAAATTATGCTGTACCCCCCATTGCCGACTAGTAACTGGTTTGCTAAAACTTCAAGTGCTGCTGTCACCGAGATATCCGATGCAATGGCCTTTGGTCTTTCTTTCTCCAGCGGATGATTTGTGCTAGGAACAAGCGGTTGGAAATTGGTTTCAATTTTCTTACACAATCATCGTGCCATCCCAGAAGTGAAGCAGTAGATATTAATAGAAAATGACGTCGTTGGAAAATAATGGCAAATTATTTCGGAATCTCTGAGATGTTGCAAATATTGTAACGAGTTTTCATTTCTAAATCATTAGTTTGTAATTCACCACTTAACACTTGGAGCTGACTATGCATTTTCTAGATCATTTCCACGATTCAACTCATGATTCAACTTATGATCATTTTAAAAGGTAAATCAGTTCAATTCTTCACCGTTTTACCTCGTTTGATTGCAACCTATTTTCCATTCGAAATTCTATCGCTTTTGTTTTAACGTTTTGTTCTGTCTCTTAAAAATCAATCTTACTGTCATTTTCTTTACAGTTTTGTATCCTTTACCGAGTACAAAAAATCAACTATTTAGCTGTAGATTAGAAACTGTTCTCCTTCGTTTTCGTCCAGCGGGTGCAGAAGCGGAGTTGTCCGGTTGCCGGTTGAATGCAAAGCTTGCGCAGCGAGAGGAAAATTGCTTTTAATTTCACTTGCGCTCGTTTCGATTGGAAAGTTTAGATATCAAAAGTACTTCCAACGCCGGCTAGTGTGTTATGGAGCTGTGTTGTTCACCATTTAAAAAAAATGACTGCACTTGCCAAAGATAGCGAAAACCCGCTGGTGGCGGCTGGCAAAGATGTGAAATGTGCATTCAAAGCGCAGTGATGGTGCTTGTGCGCTTAAGTGTGCATGTTTCAGTGAAAGGAAACACACCGCCATGCTGCAGATGAAGCAAAAACAAAACAAAAACTAAGAAGCTCCGCCATCTCGCATCTTTGCAAATTAATTGCGCTCATTGAATGCTCATAAAGCTCAATTTTATGGTATTGTTTTACGCGCTGTTTTCATCTTTCGTTTTTTTTTTTTTTGCTGCGGTTTTGCTTGGCTGAAGTATTTACACTCACCAGAGCCCTAGCCTGGGTTGTTGGTTGTGTAGCTAGTGTTTTCGCTGAGTGGAATGAGCAGCGTGGCGCTTTGGCGATGATAATTTGTTGCTAAGTTAATACTGATACGGCGGAGAAGACGGGTCCACCAATCGTTTAGTCAATTTCACTTTTCACCATATTTTGTAAAATAATCCAGTTATCTGCAATTGCAGTTACTGCATTCAATACACGTATGATTTTTTTACATAATTTTCCTTGACTCGATACTGCCAATGTACAAGGGGTTTCAATTCAATCTATTAAAAGATCTTTCTAACAATCCAAAAGAACCAAAACATAAAAAAAATATTAACAGACGAACCGGGATGGACGAAACAGTCCATTGAGCTCATGGATTGAAATGAATCACACAAATACAAAAATGTTTGCGATTACATTGATGTGTGCGTGTGAGTGTGT
Source organism: Anopheles bwambae (assembly GCA_007018985.1). Lineage (NCBI taxonomy): Eukaryota > Metazoa > Arthropoda > Insecta > Diptera > Culicidae > Anopheles > Anopheles bwambae. The sequence continues at coordinate 15,852 of SIXB01002315.1, read as the reverse complement.
CAGATGAGGGAAGTCCTACTGGTAGAAAGGGCAGCAGAGAAGGAAGAAAATGAGCGATTATTCTTCGTTTCGCTTTGAAGTTGCACAAAATTCGTGTGCACGTGCAGTAGCGTCAAGCAGCGCATTCTTCATGTGTTGTGTATTCTTTCCTGTTGCTGTTGCCTTCTTGTTGGCAGAAATCTGGATGAGGCTTGGATGAATGATGCTTGGGCTTGGGTTAGCAGGGGTAGAGTGCTGCTTTTGCGCGCTGGCCACTCTTCATCCGGTCCGAACGTATCGAAAGGAGGATGAAAACAACATTCGGCCCGCGTTGGGGAAACTTGAGAAGGATAGAGCCTGCTGCTACGTCGTGCAGCGGCGGTTAAGTGATGGAGAGAGAGGGTGAGGGTTGAGAAGAGTTACATAAGAAGTCCATCATCATCATAATCAGGTGTGGATGTGGCCGGGAAGGGACACCGAAAAATACTCCTGCATGGCCGTTGTTTCCACGGTGACGCAGAGCAGCGGGAGAGTGTCAGGTTTTCTCGACGTTGTGCTTCGCTCGAGTGAGTGCAGGGGACGCAGCATCGGGAAAGCAAGCAACGGGCCCAATGGGATAAGATATGGGGGCTGTACGTACGTGAACTGTACTTATGCTGCTCGTTGAATGTTCTCGAGTGGGTTTGCTGAGGATCCCGTAATTTAGTTCATTATTCCAGCGGCGCGCAGCGTAGTATCGGCCGCGCGGTCCTGCTGGTACATGCAACCCGAATTCGTGACGTCGCCGTTCGGAGGAGACAGGTGCGCGCGCTCTCGCTTTTGTGTATCGCGGCTTAGCCGCCGAAGAATGTCCTGCGATGAAGAAGAGCGGTGGTTTTTGTGGCAAAAAAAAATCACACGGACAAAAAACGGCAGAAATCATGCAAAAGAGTACAACTGCGCCGGTCGGTCCACTCTTAGTTGGCCGGATGTTTTTTTTTTTGTCAGTCTGTTCCGTGGACGAGTGGCGGGTTTAAAATTGAAAGCGAACTTTTTAGGCCAATTGCTAATGAACAGATTGTGTGTCTTCAATTATTGTATTGCATTCTTAAGCATCTGTACGAGAGTGTTCACAGCGGGGTCCCTTTGCTCGGAGCTTTATATTTATCTTTGTTTCACTATTCGTCTTGTATGTTTTTAGTCACAAGTTGGTTGAAAATAATTATCAAATGCACTGAGATGAGATACATTTTAATTTCTGCGGGCTTTCGACTAAGGAAATGTCTTGCAAAGTTGTCTTGAGTTGAACTGTCATTGAGCTGTCATTATTGAACAAATCTCGAACCGTTGAATTCATAAACATAATTTAACTAAACTAACACAAACAAAGCTAAAATAAAAACTTTAAGGATAGTTTAAACACAGTGGAAACCAGCTTTAAATTATCCTTTATTCATCAGCATTGCTCTTCAAACTTTGGAAACTTTTGTAATTCAATGAGAATTTCCAATGTGCCTGTCAAAAAAAGTTACCGTAAAGTTCAATTCGCGTCAAATAAAACTCACTTCACATAAAAAACACCTAATACATTCTATAAATTTTGAATCTCAAAAGCAGCATGAAACATCCACAATTCATTAATCACAATACTCATGATGTGAATGTAAAACCTTGCCTGAAAATCTCTGAACCTTTGGAGATTTTTCACTATTGACAGTAATTGTACACTGTAGGATTTTTAAATCGTAATAAATTCATTTAAAATGCACTTCCACGATCGAGCAACAGTATGCCTCCGATGTATGTACGAATATTCAAAACACCCGCGGATCTCGTTTTTATTTTTGTGCATTTGTTTCTAACGCTTCTAAATGTTCCTTTGGTGGTCCTGTATTGAAATGAATTAGTCACAGTGAAGCCGTTGCTAAATCTGTAAACGTTTATCACACATTATTGTGCCTCGTAATGCAACTGCTGGAGTCCAAATATCGCTTTCAAAAATCTCATCTACGTCATCAATTTCAATGGCAAATCGCGCTTTCAACCGTCGACAACGCTACGGAGAACGCATTTTCAAGCACGGTGTTACATTCATGCGGCACCGAATCTCAACACCTTTTGCAATGCGAAGAGTAACAAATTGCCGAAAAACGACGGAAAGCGATTGGTAAAGCAACGACGAGAATGCTTTGGCTGCTGCTGCTGCTGTTGCTGCTGCCCCTTTTTAATGACAGCCATTTGGATAGTTCCGTTAACGCCTACTGAGTGCCTACTGCTGGCACCTTTTCTGTATGCGAATTTTGGCTGCCGAAATTGGTTTCCGAATTGGGTGGGTTTGGTAGGAACAGCCAAACACTCAACTCCACCGGGCCAGCATGAATGTAATGCTTTTCGCCGTGCAGCCGGTGGTGTGTGCAGTGCAAACCGGCAGAGAAGCATGCCGCCGGTGCCGCTGCCGCCGCCACGATCGTAATAAGGTGTGTATGCCGCTTAGAGAGGCTTTGGAATTGGGCTGTTTAGCATGTCATTCGGTATTCGTACTGGGCGGCCACGTAGCAGCATATCCAGTCCTCCCCGTTCCGAAACGTTTCAAATTCGACATTCATCAGGGCGTGTGCGCGGTTGGAGTAGTTGGTATGAAGGCGTGAGATAGAGAGAGAGAGAGAGAGAGTATTGTTGCCTGCGTTGCGTTTGTTGTAGTAGTAGCGCACGCCATGATGTCATGTAGTGTGTCTCTAACTTCCTCGCCCTCAAAAGCTACGCCACGGCAGAAATGGTAGGACTGGCCCGATCATACGTTTTGTGTACCTCAATGTCATTTGGGACGTTTAGGCGGAGGATGAATGTAAAAGACTACTGGTCATTTTAAGGTAACACCAGCGGCTCTTGAGCGACTGCTAGAGGCGTTCTCAGATGTGCTTCACGTTGGAAATGTGTTTTAGGATACATCTAAAACGATTGAAGTGATGGTTAACATTTAATGAGAACTACATTCATTTACTACATTTACTGTTACTATCAAATATAAGCGATTGTATGAGTGGGACCACTTAGAACCTCCACACCTCAATTCAGATTAGACGTTCATAGAAGAAATGTATAATTCATTGCGTTGAAGTTATGTAAAGATTTTGCTGGAGTGGTCAAAACAGCTCACGGTTTGCAATCCGGGTCGTCCGCTTCTGTTCTAATGGCATGACAAGCTCTAGCTTGCAATTTATTGCACTTTGCAAACTGAGCAAATTGTGAAAATAAGTTAATTCAGAAAGTCACCAATATTTGACTGTGAATTAATGAATTCGCAGCAAATAAATGTTAAAGAAAATTCGATTTATAGTCGGAATTTGCGCTCGAGCGGCGCGCCATAGCTAGGTCTTTAGTCGTTGAGGTCCTTAGGCTTTAAGAGTTTTATTTATTTGATATAAAATAAAAATCTCGTGTCACGGTGTTTGTTGCGAGCAAACTCCGAAACGGCTGGATCATTTTCAACGAAACTTAGCACACACCTTATGATGGTATGAGAATAGGTTTTAACACTTAAATATCGTTCAGATGTTACACTAAACTTAATTTAATAATGATTTTCTAACTACCATACAAAGAGCAGGATTGTTGTTGTGTTGTATACAGAACTTTGACACTTGGTGTGAGGTGCCTGGCGGTTTACACTCGATGATCGGATCCTGAGGGGATACGGGCACGATATGACTATCCCAAGTAAAAAAGCAATAATGGAATATTTTAGTTTTTTTTCGGAATAACTCAGTTCGACGTGCCAGCTAGTTTGATATAAAATAAAATGATGTTAGCATGAAATGGCGGTTTGATGGGTCTCACGCTATACTACGTAACTAACTTACAGCGTCTGCCAGTCCAATAAACAACTGTCCACTTGTTTATAACAATAGTCGTTTTGAATACACACCGTTGTCTACCACTTGCTCACACGTCAGATGGTGTAAGCTACGCTGTCCAATTCAATAACACAATTTTTGCTTTCGATTGCACAGCTGTCAGATTCGGCACGGATTGTTTAACATAATTATGCAAAAACAAAACATATTCAAACACATTACATTTATTCAAACCAGATGCAGTATAAACCATACATTCCAGAAAATTATTACATATATTTTGTTAATAGGGCAACAATCACTATGCAGTTGTTTATTGGACTGAAAACCCCTGTAACAACATCACAGTAGTTCACACCGTTTTAAACGCAGGAAAATTAAATTACACTCTTTAAAGCTGAAGCGTCATCAAGCTGAGCCGGAAGCATTTAAGGCCAGCGATGAAACGCTTCGAAGGCTAAGAGCTTATACATCCCCGGGATCCCCGAGATACACTATTAATGGGGACCGTAAACGGCCGCATAATACCGTGTATCTTGAATATTCGCGTAAGTTGAATTTCACTGTTTCCAGCTAAAATATCAAACATATTCGCGTAATTTGGCTTGACGTGATAGGCTTTAGCCAATAATTCAATTATTTAGTATAACTCTGACTGTATATTACAATTTTAAACCTTCTGGAAAGAATTATAAAATGCGACCAGTAGAGAATTTTTTTTGCATTTGCTAATTTATGTGTCAAATCAGTGCAATTTGCTAAAAGAACTGTCAAATTTAGTAAACCTCGTAACCTGTACTAAATTTTATTAAAATTTACAATCCTAAATTTAACCTCTCAAGAAAGAAAGAAAAGTTATATTAACTATCCGCGACTCAGGACTTCCGCGTGGTATTCTGGTGAATTGCTTTTAGACTCACTCGCAAAGTGTATGCACATGTTATCAAAATAAAACCTTCAAGCATTCATGCATTTATTTGCACGTCATCTATCGCTCTGTATGAACAAACTTGAAACCAATTTCATTGCCCTCTAGCGGCTTCGCAAGGTAAATTTAACGGCACGTGTGCTTCTGTACTTTACAAAGCAATTACATTCTCATGATACGGAATGCTTCCAACTATTCTTGAAGCTTTATCCCCTCTCTCCCGTCTACTGTTGTTGCGTTTGCTCCAACCGGCTCCAATGTGCGAAAAGGACTGTGGCCAGCTTCCGTATCCTGTCGACTTTGCGCTAATGCAAATGTTTCGTTATCGCACACTGGGGTGGCCCGGCCGAAGTGGCTCCCACTGACAATCCCAATCAGCGTCAACAACATCAGCAGCGTGACGTGATTGGGTGCTGTGCTCTGGCCTGCCGTACGTGTATGCTTTCATGGCTCGGTCGACCATCGACCATCTTGTCGGCCATCGGTCACTTGGCTAACGACAGCCAATCCTCGGTACTCTCTGCCTCAGGACGGCTTGCCATGGCCCCCCCGAGCTGCTGCAGCGTTCGGTGTTGTGGCGAAACGAAATCAATCAACCGAACAGCGGCCGCCAGTGGCAAAGTGTGTTCGGTTTTACCCTCCCTGCCATGCCCCGGCCTCTGGGCAGTGTGTGGTAGTTGTGGTGGTGGTGGTTGTTGTAACCTGGCAGCAGCAGGGGGGATCCTTTCCACAGCGGGAGCAGGCAGCACTGTGCCGACCGAAGAAAACTGTCTTTTAGGCTCTGTAGCACGGTCCTGGCAACAGCAAGCGAGCGCCTGTTGGTGTGCGACCCAATCTATAGTGGAAGGCTACTAGGCCAGGGTCTCCCGGTACACTGCTATGTGTCCTTTGCATGTAACGATGGAAATAGACGATACACTCATTTTCTTTGTTCATTTGTTTGTAATACGGATATCGTAGACAATGCAGATTACTTAAAGTATAATTTCTACAAGAACACTTACCAATATGATACGTTTTCGTTATTTGCTCTCTTACATGCTTTATTCTAATAACATTCTATATTTTTCTTTCAGGTATGTTACTTCTAACGCTGTTATGCTTCATTTAACAACATTTTAGTAAACAATTGTGCAAGGTATTTAAACATGTATTTCTGTACATACTTTTAAAACTGTTACTGTTTTTAATTAGTTTATTATGGCAACTGTTTTAATATAAGTGAATTAAAAACACCTTTTTATTGAAGTTGTGTGCGACATGAAAAAAATAAATAATGAAAGGTTGTTGTGTTCTAAAATGTTATGACGAGCATTTCGGGAGTTGGATTAGAAAAGAACTAAGGATTTATGGTTGGTATGATAAAGTTACAAGCGCATCATCCCTGGAGACCTTTGCGTTGGTGTTTGCAAACGATGTAGGTTATTTCCCACGGTGATACTTCGTTTACATCGTAAACAAGCCAATTTTAACACGTTCAGCAGCCGTTTCGAGTTTGAATATGTTGTCAAACTTATATGATTCATTGTACGGGAACATATGTACCGAAGAATGCAAAGCTAGGTGTAGGGAAGAATGCTAAACTAGGAACGGTGGTTTATTGTAATTTTTAAAATTATTAACTCATGTTCGACTACATTTAAAAATGTATGATTGTATAAAATACATATGTTTGTGTATGCTTAATTATTTATTGTAGGGCCAAAAATTATGCTATTTACAAAGCTTATTGCACACGTGTTTGACAGAAAGGTCTTTGAAGAGTTTAACAAGCGGCAAAGGCAACCCACACGTCGGCTAATTGTGTGATGGTGTTGTTTACCTCCACTTGGTCTTTGTGGACGCTTGCTTGGTGAAAATTTTCCACTGTGTAATGTTGCGTGCCTCGGTATGCTTCAAGATGAGGCAAAATGGGTATCTGATTTTTGCAAAAGTGCACGCAAAATTCCCGCAGCTATTATGTGTCGAACCGGAATCACAGAGGGCTCTCAGAGGCGTGACAGAAGCGAAACCCTATCGAGACTCATCCCTTTTGGGAGCAGCAGCAGTAGAAGCAGCACGGGCACAGCATCTATATGTAACAATGGAGTTAAAATGAACACTGCCGCCCATAGCATGCAGAGGGGCTTAATGCAATTTCGATTCTATTATTTTCCGTAATTAAATTTCGCTCCAGAGGTGGCGGCAGTGCGGAAGATTAAAGCGTAGCCGAACAGAGCCCGTTTGAGGTTAGCGAAAATGCTGTCCCTACAGCGAGCTCATAGTTTGGAATTATATATAATTATGAAGCGACAGGCTAACACAGTACTATCTCCTTTGCTGGGGCAATCATTTACTCTGCCTTTCTATTGTTACAAGTCAAGTTTTGAGTACATTTTTTTCTTCTGAATTTTCATGTTTTGAATGATGCAAGATGGGTTGAATTATAGCATTAAATGTAATACGAGTACGAATGATGATCTATTGCAGAATAATGCAGGCCATACTTCTTATCTAACTCTCTGCATCATAGATCGTCATCGTCGAGCTACCTGCCGGAAATGCTTCGTTGTAGCACTGTCTGTGAGCCTTGACCTTGTGTGTTTAGCAATACATATGTGAAGCATGTGGTCTCTTGTTACTTCCACTCTCGCGCTACCCATCCAATTCCTTCTCACCAGAATTGCGAGTTCTCGCCTAACATTGCGGCGACATCAAGCGACATCGTGACTATGCGTCATTAAATCAAAGGCACATATCATCAAGGCTTTACTTTGTCTGGACCGCGCTGCTCGTTCGCGATGTCTGGTGTGAAAAACTTATGTCTGAAAAAGGTAAAAAGCCCAGAATCATTAAACAGCCTTTTATATACTCACTACGTTGCACCCCGTGCTCATCAGATAGATGACGCTGGAAGTTGCACTAGCCATTCTTTGCTGTATCTAAGGGTTTTAAGTAAACCTTCCACGGCTGCGGAGATGGTTGTGTTTGTGTCCGTTTCGACTGTGTGCCAATTTGTGACCTATTTTTGCAACGGCGGGCTCCTGTCGAAAGATACCGAAAATAGGTTATGGTACCAAGACCACACCAGCTAAGGGAGGATGCACGCAGGAGTGTACCGTGGACTGTCGCGTAGCCGTCGGCCGTGTTCAGGTAATATCGCGAAATGGATAATATTGTACCCGCGTCAACTGTACAGGGTGCAGGGTGACTGGGTAGTGTGCTTTTTTGCCTAAGGGTTGCTTATCAGTCGGGGGCTGAAGGTCGTCTGTTGACAGGGCAACGGGTGCATCGTCATCATCATCCAAGCGTCATCACAACGTCGGCTCCTTATCAATTCAACTACGACGATGGCCATGGTGGCGATATCGGTACGACAGGTTGTTGTAGCAATGTTCTATGAAATCTGGAATTCATACAGGCCGGGTTGCTGCATGTGCAGTTTTCAATATGCAGGTAGGATATCAACTCATGATTTTGATCCGTTAAAATGGTATCGATGATATTCCATAATGGAGTTTGATTTCTTAGAATAGTGACAGCTGAAAAGAACAAGATAAAATTATTAAATTTTGATTTTAAAAAACTTTATGCATTTTCATATTTACTTTAAACGATGATGATGATGCACGGCTACTACTAGTGCATACGATATTCGAGATTCTATCTTACATTGCATCTACACTGATACTTATATTTTGTGAAGTTGTGGATCGTTTACGTCCCTGTGACTTAAAATTTAGTATTTTATAGACTTTGAGAACTGATCGGTCTCAACTAACAAATAAAAAAAACTCAACTAACAAGTATTAATGCTATTGCAGAAATCATGTTTCCTTAACTTTCCTCAATAAATGGTCTACTCTGGTACCAGCTTAAAGATAGTCAAAATGACGGTGTTATCAGACGAATTAAATTGTATATATTAGCGACATCTAGTAACAAATAATAAAAGTAATGCCACGTCTGAACAATACATATAACTCCTGCTGAGATTGGATTAAATTATCATCTTAATTGTATATTCGAACGAACATTTAAAACAAAAAGAGCTGTATTAGTGTTAAAGTTATTTCACAACAATCCCCCTTACCTCCCACTACAGTAGAGAACCTCTTATGCATCAGTGCTATAACCTTTTAACGCTAGATGTCGCTATCAGTTCACTCATACGATTGGTATTGAAGAAGCACTGCAATGAACATGCAAAGAATTTAGTAACAAATTTAAAGTTAGTTTTAATGTACCTTTTTATGATTGTTGCTTGGATATCACAAAATTTGCACAACAGATAATCGTATTAATATGGTTATGTAGTTTTTTGACTAGTAATTGAACATATTCCAGGTATAAGTAGATTGGCGAAAGGTGTAAGCTTGTTGGCAGAATCCTTTCATTTGATTTTTTTTTGTTTTCATATTTCTGGATTATTCCTAGATGAGTTCGACACAAAATCTGCATTCTACCCCTAACTTGCGTCGCGAACAATGCGCTTCTAGCTGCGCTTGAACGTTTGGTGGCGTTTTCAAACAAACGCACATGGCCACTCCCCCCCCACTTCCTGCACACTACTCTGACCGCTAAACGCTGCGCACTAACACACCGGCGGGACAGCATAGTATCGCAACTTTGCACACATCCCCCCGCAGCATGGCGTTGCTGCCTCGGACTACACACGCGTTGCGTCTCCTTGACATACATTTTTATTTTCTGCCTTGTACGAGCGTGCGCGCGCGCACGCCTTATTCGTATTGCCGTTTTTGTGTTGTGTGTGCGCTTTTTATGTACACTTGTTAGTCGACCGATCTTCCGAGGTGTGTGGTAGCACTGGTGGTTGCTAGCGACACCATATGGGAATGTGTGTTGCTTCTCTTTCTCTGCGTTTGTGACGAAGATGCACCTTAGCGGGGTAGTGTATGTGTGTGTGTGTGTGTAGACAAGTCAAGTGTAAAGACAGTACAAGAGCGATAAAGCAGCAAAGAAGAAACACACCTGTGCCGCGAAATGCGTGCACCACCGCCCGGCCGCAGCAAACAGCTCGGCGGCTAGCGGTAGCCTGTTCATATCATGTAGGTTAGATTTTTGCGCATCTGTTTGCATCTGTATTACGCTCTGATCGGTGAGCGGAGAGTGCACGAACGATTGGAAATGAACAAGAGCGAAACAAAATACAGCTACAGCAAAGCAGGGAAAGTGTTTACTGTTGCAAATGTGTGGGTAATACAGACATTTTAAACAGATTTTTTTGTATGGTAACGAAACCAAAAACATTATTAAATAATAAAGTAGTTCGCTTCAAGTTCGTATGTTGCATATAAGTATTTTTACTGTATGATGTTTTTGTTTGTTTGTACAAACATGAACTACTCAAAGTTACATTTAGTATTTGTTTGCTTATTAAAATAATAATAATAAATAATAACAAATACATCTTAGAATAAAAAAAATATATAGTCTAATAAATTAAATACACAACATAAAAGCTACTAAAGAGATAAGAAAAAAAAGTAAATAAATAGAAACAAAAAATTTGAATAAGCAAAGAGTATTAAAACAATAAAATTCAAGGTTAAAATTGTAATAAAAATCTTAAATAAGTAAGTAAACAGTACACCTTTATATAATATTCAGCATTGATTTTATGATTCAAATACTCTAAAACTCATGAACTTTTTATCAAAATCGCAGCAAAGTTTTATTGTAATTGAGAAGAAAAAAGGGCAATCGGTGTTGTGAAATTATGAGCAGAAAGCCATTTGCATCTGATATCTCTAAGAACGAGCAAAGCAAAAGAGGTTCCGAAAAGCAAAACAACTATCGCCTTTTCCCCAACGCAGGCAGGGCTGGTACTTTTCAATTTGTGACGCCAATTAAACACTGTTTGCCTAGGTATCGCTTAATTACTATACCTTGAGCATTTCCCATCCCTAACACTGCTGCTGCTGCTGCTGCTGCTGCATGTCTATCCGCGCTTAGCGTCTTCGCCATCATTGCAAGCGGAGTGTTTGCACCCCGTCGTCATCCGGAATGCATCCAAATGCATCCATATTCACATGGCCACAAGCAGCACCCGCCCTGCCCTCCCCTAACAATAGTCCTTTTCTTTGCACTCGCTGTGTCATTGCTGGTTGGATTGCTGTGCCTTGAAAACAATCCGTTCCATTGATTCGTTCCCGGAGCCTGACAATGCCGAGATGCCGGAGCAGCAGGAGCAGCAGCACGCCAACCACCGAATGCGAGAACAGCACACGAAGACGGACGGACAACGTTCGCAAACGGAACCAATTGGCAAGATGCATGGCAAATGATGATCGTTGGTTTTGCGATGACGCGCTTTTGCATCTTCATGCTAAAGAAAGGTGGGTAATGGGGAATCTAGCCCGAGACTAAAAAAAATGTGTGCATCGGAGCGGGCTGAGGAGAAGCCCAACCCGACGAACGAACGAACCAACACCTTCAATTAGCGCTGATCGTCGTCCTACAGCGCAAAACTCTGACGAGGCTAAAGAAAAGCACCCGGTCGGGCGTAGGAAATGCGTCTATTTTCGTAATGAACATTTCCGTGCTGCTGGAACAGTTCCGCCGGGGCCAGCAAATTTTGCCTGCAGATAGATAAAACTTACGTTTTTTTTATTCATCCTATGAGTGTATAGCTAATAAGTACGTTCAAACGTGTAACGTCTTGCAGAACAAGCACTTCTTTCCTTCCTATTCTTACACCCCTCAAGTTGCATAAGTTGCACCGAAACACGAATGACTCACGGCGGAAGCAAGTGCTGGCTAACGTTAAGCGACAGTTTCCTATGATTTGAGCTGCTTTTCCCAAGACATAGCTTTGCAAAAAAAAACAAAAAACAAAACTGAAGGTCGTAAAGAGAACGATTTAGTTTGTGTCTGGCTGCAGCAAAGGGCCTACAGCAGTACCGTAAGCTACACAGCCTGGTTTCACGCCTGGAGAGAGGGGACCTTCAGTTGACAGTTGTCTGTTGACAGTGTGGTGCTGCCCCACAGTAGCAGCAGGCCCTATAACAACCTGCATACACACCACGGTACGCGCGCGCGATGGCTCGGTGAGATAATTGGCTCGTTGTCTAATTGCTGTTGACCACAACAATCGAACAGAAACAATAACAAGCAGGCAATAGTTAGCTGTGGCACATTGCCGCTTTCCCGGGGCGGGAGAGAGGCACAACAAGAAAACGCACAGTGGCTAGATGCATTATGTCGAGGAGGGTTTTTGTGCTGTTTTGTTCGTTACCGTGGCGTTTTCATAATAATACCTCCTCCGTACGTCGTAGTAGAGAAAAAAGCACCAAGCACTGCTGCATCCTCAGCTTGGGAACCTGATTAGTGTTGGTTGGTTAAGCAAAAGCCAGTAACAGATTGTTGCTGACGGTCATACGTTTTACGAAAGCACTCCGTTTTTGCTCCACTGTCAGATGCAATTGTTCTACTCCAATAAGAAAGCTTTGTTTTCACACTGCTGGAACATTTGCTGGTCCTATGTATTACATTGGAGACAGATAGTTTGATTTAGCGTTGCATTGAAGAGTTTTCATCGAACTATTTAATATAGGTACTAGTGATGAAAAAAATGAATTTTTTGAAGAACTCGGCTAATTCCCAAGTTTTCTGGAATCGATTCCGGATATTGGAACCAGAATCGGCTCTGGAAACAGAACCGCTTTCGAAATCAAAATCGGATCCGGAATCGAATTGCGCTGTGGAATCGAAATTGGCTCCGAAATCAGAATGTGCTTCAAAAACGGAGTCAGTTTCGGCATCTCCATAAGAATAGGCGTTTGGGTCCAATGATGCTACCTATTGATGGTTAATTCCAATTCTGGATTCAATTCTGAGTCCGTTGCCGGAGCAAACTGCGATTCCTAGATCGATTCCGATTCCGGAGTCGTTTCCGATTCAGGAATCTATTCCGAAGTCGAAGACGACTCCGACATCGGCTCCGAAATCGGAATCGTCTTCGGAATTGATTTTGAACACGGGATCGGGTAGGTCCGGTTAAAATTGAATGAATCCATATATCTTTGCCACACACTTTCGGAACTAGTCAAATCGTCGCTCAGATGTGCGCCTGAGGTGTTGAAATCCTTCACACAGTATATTGACAGCAGCAACCTCCAAGCAAAGGAAGAGCGAAAAATATGGCGAATCCTCCCACCAACCCCCCTTACTCCAATCGCGGATGTAATCGGGGTGCAATTCGTCTTTGCTTGCGCTACCGAAGCAGAAGAAATTAATTGCCAACCGTGACGCGGCACTTTTGTGTTGCCATTCTACTGCTGCTGCTGGCGGGAAGGTTGTGGGGAGCAGGGAGAGAACTTTAGCGCACGGCCCCGCCGGCATTTGGTTCGACGAGTTGAGCAGTAATTTCTAATTAGGTGAAATACCGATGGCGGCGTGTCCGGTAATGGGGCAAAACTCCTAAGACACCAATCTGGAACCAATCTCGCTATTCGGTGCCTCCTCTACCCCACCCCCGCAACACTGTAAATGGTCGATTGATCTTAGCAGAAGTGATTTCGTTGCGCAAATTGTGCGAATCCTTCCAGCTGAAATGGTTTCGATCGACTAACAGCAACGCACACAATTGTCGAAGTGTACAAACTTGAAAGCATTTGAGCACATAGTGCCTAAGCGTCTGTTACAATTGACTGCAAGATTTACTTTTTTTTACAAAAAGACTACAATTTACTAATTAGCCTGCAGATTTACTCACAGTGCGGAAACGCAATCCTTTTCATGAGTCATCGGCTGCAGTGCTAAATGCATCTCCAGTCGACGGTTAAGACCACAGTACACATCCATCAAATGATCGATGTCTTCTTGAGTTACCTTGTGACAAACCACCGGCTTCTCGTCAACGTTGCGCTGCTGTTGCTTCCGCCTGAAGCTGCCTACGACGATGGATCTTCTGCAGGCTGTGAAGCATCTAATGGTTTTGGATTTTTCCCCTTCAGTCCCGTCCTCAACGTGCAACTCGCTCGCTGTTCTGTACGCGGTTGGTTTGCGTATATTTACTTCGCCTCTTGTTTTTTTTTACGATCGCACTCGTGAAACCCATTATTTTTATGGCTTCTCTGTGGCGGAGCTGCTGGTGGTGGTACAAGTGTGTGGAAACTGTGTACAAGCGTGTGCGCGCCCGCAACGACTCTGTGTTCGTGGCTTTTTTTTCTACTTTTTGCCTCACCCGGAGTCGATTTCTAAATGTGCTCTTTCGGACGCATTTTACTGCTTTTAAATGCTGCAAACGCTCCACCGTCGGCGCACTACTGCTGCTGCAGTGTGCGACCACCACCGCAGCGGGGGTACCAGGCAATCCGTTGCTCTTGTGTGCATATAGTATTTAGTACCAGTTTGTCGAGAATATGCACACGATCATTTGGCTATTTTATGAGCCTTTTCTTCACCCCTTCTTTCCTCTTTCTGCTCTGCCTAATCAGTGGAGCTCTGAGCAAACGTATTTGCGAGGTGTTTAAAATGAGTGATGAGGTTTTAATGAATTCCGCTCGGTCCATTATCGGGTGGAGGATATCTTTATGGCAATCTGCTGCATATTCGCTCAGGAAATTGCAGTATAAATAAAGTGCAATTTTGAGCTTAAGCACTTACATGTATTAGAAACACAAGTACGGCTCTAAAAACAGTGTTTCAATTTTCTATTTGTACACCTTTCTATTTGTCTTCGAACGGTACGTGGCATCTAATCGATATTTCTTGTTTTACGTTATCAAATCCACTTTCCTTCCGGTTTTGTCTGGGTTTTGTGTTTCCTGTCCTCGTTGAAGGTACTGGGTCAGAGTGTGTGCCCGTGTTATCGAATTTCTCATCGGTGACGTATTGAGCCTCGGCTAGTTGGGCCTCAAATTCTGGCAGCCTATCAACACTTCAGACACTCAACAGTAGCACAGCTCTCCTCTTTCTATCTCTCTCTCTTGCTCTGTCTCTTACCACTGTTTTGTTGTCCCTTTGCCAAGCGACAGATGGTTAGCGAAAGAATGCACCAAATTCGTTCGATAGTGCCTCCCCTCTTCTCAACAGACATTTTCTAACGGGGAGCAGTGGAAAAGATTGCGCAGAACAAAACAAAAATCAAATAAGAAAGATGATGATCCGCCTCAGACGAACGCATACAGCCAATTCCGTCTCGCTGAGATTCAATTCGGTTGCAGACATTGTTGCTGCACCATGTTTCGTGCACGTTTCTGTGCGAATCCTGCCTGCCCTTCGGACTGTCTTCCGAAGGCATCGCCATTTATCGATCGGTCTCTGTTGTGTCTCGCAGCCCAGCCCCGGTGGCGGAGGAAATGAAGGGAAAATGGACGAATCGTGAGCCTATCTCACACCGATCGACAGACCAAATGTCGTTAGAGATGAGCCGTCCCGGTCCCAGTGTTGTGTTAAAGATGTCTACAGCATGATAACAGTTTCAATTTTCGTCTGGTTTGATTAATAATATAAATATTTTTTCTACACTTGTGTGTTGTATGATTTTACTCTTTATTGAGTTGCCTTACAAATTGATTGGTTATAATGTTGATGTATTTTTCTTCCTTTATTCAGTAGAAACCGCCGTACGTATCGCCATTGGAATGACACAGGAAATACTCTATTTCATTAAGGAAATACTTAACGTGCAACTAACGATTGCGAGCGATCGTGGTACGTTCCTGGTTTGATTTTTTACCCTCAACTTCCCACATTCTCTCAGCTCTAGTTATCGGGTCGGCACTGTCTGCTGCCTTGCATTAGCAGTGTCGTTTCGTCTTACTTTTTAGCAAAGAATCGCGGGACATCCGAGAGGCTAAACGAGACACCGATAGGCGGCCGTGCCTAGTGCTAGTGGGGGACGTTTGTAAAAATAGCACTTTATCTCCAAAACCGCACACCCTCTTTGGTTGCATTCCGCTTGCATTCCGCGCGCAAGAGTCGCAGCCATTCCTGTCGGAAGTGATCACACACTTTGCTGATCAAGTATTCCGTTTTTATTTGTTTTCACTTTTGATCCTATTTCGAGGAGGTAGCTCTTCAACGTCAAGTCCGTGGCCATGGTTTTTACTGTGTCTGTAAATCAGTAGAAAGCGATAGTGGTGGGCATTGCTGACATTTAACTTA
>SIXB01002314.1:0-29857 GCA_007018985.1 Anopheles bwambae | reverse complement strand
CACACACACACACACACACACACACACACACACACACACACACACACACACACACACACACACACACACACACACACACACACACACACAAACACATACAAACCACACATAAACTTGGCCTAACGGGTGCATGGTGCGTTAAAAAACCAATGCCCTATCTTTCTGTCCGATACTGTACCATCCCCCGAGCGCCGGCAGCACAAGGACATCTCCGCCGCTCCACGCGGTTGTTCGCCATCTAGCTTTTCCATTTATTTTCGCTTCCCTCTCGGGAATGTTTTCCCTCTTAGCCCCGCCGTTGGTCGATGATTTTCCTACTAGTTTAGTCCACTTTTGTTGGCATCGATTGGAGAAGAGCGCCAGTTTGCTACACTATTTTATAGAACTTTTTTGTTTTGGTTTCGTTTCACTCCTCTTTCCGACTTAATTTGTGTACGTGACGTACGGGGACAACGTGGCAAAAAACAAATCTGGAACATAAATTTGATTAAATTTTCCGAACGCTCAGCCCCACTCTCTCCTTCGCGACCAATCGTTGCTTACGCTTACCCCCCAATCAGGAAGAGGTCACATACATAATACAAAGAGTGGATCGATGGCAGAGAGAGTTCATATACGAAACATTGCAAAATACACATGCAACTGCCAACGTATTATTCCTTCCAATCGCGAACGCAACGCGTCAATGAAACAGTCAAAAAAATTGATTGCAAATTGACAGCGTTTTTCCTACTTTCCCTCTCTCTTTCTTATTCTTATCTGCTTGTAATGAGCAAAAGAAATTTAGCAAATCATGGATGCATATAGATAACCCCCAAACGGAAGTATATACGCAATATGCATAAAGCTAAAAAACAACAACCCTATACGCCTGGCATCTAGAATCTTTCCTGGAATGGTAAAATGCAATTTCAATCCACTCCAAATTGTCAGGAGCAGCAATAACGCATGAACATACTTCGTTGCAAAATGATTGTAAATAAAGCAAATAAAGAAAGCTCTTCGTAAAAAGGCAAAATTTTCAACACAAATTTCAAAATTTGTACTTATTGTATGCATGAATATCAGCAATTATTTCGTGCGAATTATCATGTTCAAAATTTGATCTATCAAAAGATCAAACAAAAAGAACTATTTGCATAAGGTAAAAATGCTTTATTTAAGTTTACATTAGATTTGTCCATTGCATGAAAAAATGAAGGAAAGCAATGAAACATAAAAACACTCACAAGCTAAAGCATGTCAGTAGTAAGTGTATCAACGTTAATGTTCAACCAGCAAACAACTGTATTGATTACGATTTTATACATTCCATGTACCGCCATTTAGTGAGTTTGTGGCACATGGCGTCGAATGCGTGTACCACCATTTTGGAAGAGTCGCGTGAGAGCATGATCATATCTGTTAAACTGAACTAACAAACGATTCTAGCGAGAATATCTTACTGCTTACGACAGAACGACCAGGTCTCAGCCGGTGTAAATATGACGTCTCTAATGGTTAGATAAAAACTGCAAAGAAAATTGTTTCTTTGCATCCAGATTGCTCAACAGACATCGACGCTTTGACGAACTCACCTGTAAAAGAAGAAAGAAAAAAAGCTTATCGCACCATCGTATCCCACATCACAGCGAAAAAAGGGACTCTGAAAAAGGTCAAATAACACACACTTCTTGTAAGTGCTCATGTCTTTTACCATCCGACCCGTATCCTCAGTTTGGCCTATATCATATGATAGAGTTAAAGAAATAACTTCTAATTGTGCTACTTTTAAAGGCACCACACGAACCAAGGCAGACAAATAAGAAAACCCCCTTCCAGCCCTTATCATGTCGCAAAATGTCCACTATGAACCACTATCAACGTATATCAGCAGCACCAGTGTATCCCCCCAGTCTAGTTGTTACCGTAGAGAGGTCGAATGGTGGAGAGATAATTGTGGCAGAGAACAATTGGTACAGCACAACAGAGAAATGAAAAAAAAAAAAATTATACACACCGACAACAAACAATAGATAACGATATGCAAGAGAAGCACCCGGCCGCCGGTTGCCGTCACGATAAAATGAAAAGTGCCAGTGCCCAGTGTCGTGTTAGGACGCGTCAACGGACGGTAATGAAGCGATAATGGTAATGGACTAAACACGGAGCACATCATTACATCACACGCCAGAAAAAGCAGGATAGGACAGAACCGGGGCATGTGCAGAAGGCGCGAAGAAAGACATCACAAATGCCTGAGCCTTACGGTGTGTCCTCACCAATATTGGGGCCCTTCACGATTCTAGTTAGTTTTTTGTACGGAATTTGACAGTTGGAGGCTGGAATTGGAGTTGGAATCATGTAAACACTCCATACAAAACCACACACAAAATTAGCCTGCAATTTTCAGTCTAGATTATTCTAGCCTCAAAGCTAGCATTAGATTCGAGTACCTGCTCGAAAACACGGTGTTGTTTACATTTACCCCAAGGTGCATTCAAGCCATCACGTGGTGGAATCTAGAATCAAAGTGTATGTAGTCCAGGTGGTCTCATAGCATGTTTTTTTTTAAACCAAATTTGAATGTCACTTTTTGACAGGATGGGTGAAAACTTTTGTTCAAACAAGCTTTCTTGAGGCTTGACGAATACTCAACTGCTATACAATGCAATCAGCTGACAGGCTGAAATTTCAGCCTACGAACTTAAAACGGAAAGGACCCCATTGACCATTTTTAAATGTTCTTCGCGTTGAAAAAAACAAATGTTTCATTCAAGAACAGTGCATTTTAATATTTACATATAACGCTGTATGCTTTAAAAATATGAAGAAAAACAAACATCGCTTTTTCATTCAACTAAAATCATGCCCCTACAGGCACGCACAACACACCCACCCGCGTAAAGCTGTGAGCGGTCAGTTATCTGAAATGTATTAAAGAAAAGCTTCCTGGAGCTTAGTAACGACACACTTACGGGATTTCTGCGGTATCTGCTGTGGACATTAGTCAAAGGCATCTGTAAATCTGTACCCACACACGTTCGTAGAATTATTTAATTGCGCCCGTAAAGCAAACACTTTGCTACACCCGGGGGTGAAGTGGTTTGTACACAGATAACCGATTGACATAATGCAATGCATAAACAGAGGCAGCCTTATTCAGCGGCACAAACAAATAGGAAGTCTCGGTAGCCTTGCGATTATGGCGTTAACTCTTTCCTGTATCTTTGTTACGGGCGCACTGCACTGGTTGCATATTCTTGGTTTCTCTGTCTTACATTGATAAGATATGTTCGAATAGGTTTGTCGCAGCAAGTGATAGATTTTCAATGGCTTTTCTGTAGCTGGGATTTGGGATAAACTGATAAGTGCAAAATGCAGCAAACAGGGAACAGAACCGAACAACAGCTGATAAGCCGATAGATGTGTTGCACACACGATTAGTGGCTGTTTTATCTGCTAATCGTTTTCCACTGGCATTGGCAATGGCACTCCCATTGTTACAGGGTTTTTCAGGAGTTCTCATAGCTGTGGGACATTTTATTGACTCTTTCTGACGTGAAATGAATAAAATGTAATGGGAATTGGACTCTATAGCATACTTGTAGGACAATTCCAATAGGAGCCTATCCAAAAAGGGTATCATAAAGTCCAATTTTCATCATTTGAAGTTCACTTCCTATCAGAAAGAGTCAAGGAAGTGTCCCACAACTATGATAACCCCTGGAAAACCCTGTATTATCGACTTATATGTGCAAATTTATATGAAATTAAATATACAACTGATACAGACATATTGCAATTTTTTTTGTTAAAAAAAACTCAAAACTTTTACCTAGAAAAGGTTTGGGGAAAAGGTAGATGAATAAAAAATACATGCTTGTTACATCACAACCTTCACCACACATATTACGCCCACCCATGCAGATTTATCCACATTCTCCACAACCCCTCCAATCCTTCTATTACGAGACGCAGACAAGGGTGTGCGCGCGCGCGTACATTAACGTCCGTCTGCCGACTAATGAAAGTGATAATTTTGCATAACACAGGCAGTGGCGGAACATGACACACGAAACAAGACAAAAAATAGTACCTACCACCCATTTCACAATCGGTTTATCGGTGGGAAAAAATCCAGCCGGGACAATTGGGCGAACCGTTTTTCTTTTCCTTTTCACACACATTCAACAACAATTCATAAAACACAACCTATCTAACGGGTGGTGTGGCTTTTAATGTAAGCGTCACCCGCCCCCACCCCGGACGGTTGGTGGTTGGAAGAAGTGCATCCGAGCTTTTCAATACACGATTTTGCAACTACTTCCTCCGGCAGTGTGTGTGTTTGTGGATGAATAAGGGCAGTAATTACCGCTTCCATCCGCCAAAGAGTGGGATAATTGCGTTTCGTGTTACATTGTCGCTGTCTGGGGAATTGTCATCGACGGCTCCCGCCGCCGCTTCCTACAGACTACTCAAAGGATTCACAATTAAGTCGGCACTTTCGGTATTCACGCTCCCCTATTGATGACTGAATGACGATGATGGATTTCGCGAACGCAGGTGAGCAGCTCGCTGGTATGTGTGTGTGTTTGTCATACAGAAATGGTGTCGCGAAAGAGGGAAGCAATTAAAATTTACCACACAGTACACACGCACGCGGAATCGAGCAGCGGACCAAAGACGACCGGGGCACACCGGTACTGCGCTGGCGTTTGAAGTTGTGCGCGACTGGCTAGGAAGGGGGCGCTAAAACACATTCCCATCTTCCCATCACGCAACGTACCAAGAGCATCCAGTGCGCCCAGAGCAACTGGGCTACACAAACAAGTCCAACAAGGTTAGATTCATGGCTGGTACTGCAAGGTAGACGAGGTCAGTGATAGAGAACCGGATTTTGCACGTTTGAATTCTACGGACAATTCAAGCGAAGCTTCCTCCTTCGGCTCAAGATTATGGGGAGAAGAGAAAATGGTGTCTGGAGGTGGCTGTAAACACGCAGTCAAGAATGAAGATTGTCCTGCAGAATGTGGACAAGCGGTGGACCAACCAACGGGATATTATTAGAAGAAAGACACGCTCGCTGTAACAGTGGTTCGGCTGTCCGCCTGGTTGATTTGGAGAAAAATGCTTTGCTTAAAGAGGTATGGTGCATTAAAGCGTGAAAACTTCGATTCAACCTTTGTGCCTATATATATACACACACACATACCAAGCATGTTTCATACCGGTTTTCGAAAACTGGAACAGAAGGGTTCAATCCGGAACAGAAAAAAGTCAAGCGAACCCAGCAACTAGAAAAAAGTCATGCATTCTTGGGGGAGAGTGCAGCAGAAGAGCATGGAGCACAATTAGAGGATTAAGTTGCGCGAAAGTTGATTTACGATTAGCTCTTCCCATACAGTTCCGAATCCTTTAGATGTCTTCCAGTATGGGACAGTAATAAAATTTGCATACTGAGTGCATTAGTATCGATGAGCTGATGTTCCTTATTTTCGCATTTTTCCAATAGGGAAATAAGAATAAAAAAACATCCATTGTGGAAAACAGAATAAAGGCCAGATGGATCCACGGCACCGTTGCCCATCACTAGAGCAAAGATTGTATTTCCGATTACATGGTCTTGGACAATGGTTTTTAACCTTTTTGCAGCTTTTCCCGCCATGTAGGGTGCAGTAGGATTTCATTCCCCCTCACAAGACCTTGAACGTAGCAACCCATGACATTTAGCGAAATTTCGATCAAAAATTCTCACCCAAAAAGTTCAAAATTCCCCATCGGTTGAAAACAACTGGTCTAGGAAGAGTAAAAGGTCAGTGTTAGGAATTGATATTAAATTGGAAACATCCGAGGTACGAGTTCATTTAATTCGATGAAATTCATACATACTATCAACAATAACGCCCAACGTTAACGTTCAAATATCGTATTAACCAATGTGACATAGGGGCCTTTCACGATACTATCCAGTTTTTTTTATATGGAGTTTGACAGTTGGCGGCTGAAATCATGTCAACACTCCATGCAAAAGCACACACAAAACTAGTGTGCAATCTTCAACCTAGATTATTTCAGCCTCAAAGCTAGAATTAGATTCGAGTACATGCCCAAAAATATTTCAAAACAAGGTCGTGTTTTCATTTATCCCAAGGTCCATTAAAGGGATTAGGTGATATTCCGTCTAATCAGCCGGAAGACGTTAGGATCTAGCGCCTGAGTCAAACGTCTTACGGTTGACAAGCGCGATAGGAGCAATGAACGGCGAAGAGAGAAAAATGCGATGGCGGTTACTGACTTGGAGAACGTGGACGCCGACAGTCAGACAGATAGAGCTTTTACGATTAACATCCCGGTTTTCATTATTTAACCTGAACAGGTGGTGTGTGTAATCAAAGTGTAGGTGGTCTCATAGCCTGTTTTTAATAACCACATTTGAAACGTCATTTTTTGACAAAACGGGTGAAAATGTTTGCTCAAACAGGCTTTCTAGTAACTTGATGAATACACAAAACACTGTTAAAATCATCATTCCGAAGCAGAAGTGACAAAAATCTACCTGCTAAATACATACACCTTGGGATAAGCCCACCTGTATATTATACCCATGATAGCTACTCGAAAACTGCTATACAACGCAAACAGCTGACAGGCTGAAATTTCAGCCTACGATCTACGACGGAAAGGGGCCCATATTTTGAAAAAGGAGTTTTGTTGCATTTTTTTTATTAATTTCAGTTATAACTATAGACTGCATTGCTCCAACAGTGTATTTTAATCGGCGTTGCAAACAGTGCACACAGCATTCGCAAATAGGAATCAACATACTGACAAAAGTGAACAGACAGTGCGCGCGCACGTGGATAACGTGACAGAACAGCTAAACAGAACAGCAAACAATTCCAAACTTCTCGATTGACCATTCCACGACTTCACAATATCCCGGCTCCCTCAACTCGTCACCGTACCGTACGTGATCAGTTTATTGGATTGGAAGCGGATTACGAACGCCAAACGGCAACAAGATCTAGCCAATTATCGCATGCTTTGCTGTTGGCTTCGTACGCGTAGCCAAGTTGCTAAACGTCAGCGTCAACATTGGGATATGGCTGCATGTCTGCTGGAAGCGGTGCGTGGGTGATGAGGCGCAAGTGAGACGCAACTGGAGCACACTGCCACTCCACTCCTTGGCGTACGGACAACACACGTGATGGCCTAAAGTGCCCACTCGAGCACGGGGAGGGTTGAGCTGGCCGATAAACGCAACAAGCGCTATTTTGTCTAAGTCTCCGTTTAGCTCCTATTAAGGATACTTATCGATTTATAATAAATTGGCTGGAGTTTGTCTGCAGGTAATGTAAGGTAAATGCACTGAGCGAAAATAATTGTTGTGATTTAGAGTTTATTCTATTGGAACTGAGCAGAGCACTGTATAAACCCGTTGAAGAGCTTTGTCAATTAAAAAACTTAAAAAAGCTTAATCAACGTCTCCAGCTTTTAAAAGTGTCGCATAAATACGTCACTACTCGTGCAATTGAAAGCACTGGGCACTTATTTTCTATAGCACCACGCACCTCCACGTATCAGGCATCGCACAGCACACCTCAGTGCCGGACTGTACACCTAACAAATAAATCAAACTGATAACGAACGAAGAGACCACCACCCTCTCGTTGTGCCATAGCTCTTCCTTGCCACTACCCAGCATTTGAAGGTCTGTTTTCTCTTCCACACAACTTGACGATCGCAGCAAGCGCACGAGCAAACAACAGCACTATCAACCCAACCCTCCCGTTTTTTTTCTCCCCAGCCCACTTTCGTTTCTTATCTTATCCGGCAGCCGGAGGGGGAGGTCGCCGGGCCTGTCCCTCCTGTCGGGACACACACGCACATTAAGACGGGACAGGTGATTTTTCAGCAGCCACATACACACATACACATACTCCAGATAACGTCCACAGCCTTGCCGCTGCCGTGGGACATTAGAGTTAGTCCCTCCACTAGCACCTGTGTACAGAATGGCAGCAGATAAATAGTTCAGGGGAGAGAGTTTATAATGTGGAATATGAGAAGAAGTCCTCCGAGGGGTGGACATCCATTACCGGGTCAGCTGGTAAAGGGAAAAGCTAGTGCTCGCATTTACATTGCCTGTTTTGGACGGCTCATACGATAATGAGACAACTTTAACAGCATCCTGATATCCAGAGCATGTTGCTTTTGAGATAATTGAAGGATAAATCCTAATTCTTCAAAAATCTCACACGTTTCCTGACGTTTTTCGTCAACTGAACATCATGAGACATTCGACAACTGTTGGCATTAGATTTGTTTTTTTTAGTGTTCCATATGTTTTACCAACTGTTGCGAAACCCTTCAAATATTTGTCATATTGTTGAACACACTCAGCTCGCCCCACACATACGGGCTATGTTTGCTAAATACTCTAATCCTCATCTCCCCCCGTAAATGCCATACCCCACTCACCTTGTCTGTCGGGCGACGTCACGGTCACGGCCTCCTCCGCCGGCAACGCCCGCCTCGCCAGCAGCTCGCGCCGGTTGCGATGGCTGTTGCTGCTGCTGCTGCTGGTCCTTGCCCTCGCCGCGGCGCTGCATTTTCGGTTCTGTCGCCAAGTTGTCGTCCGGTTGGTAGGTTCACTTGCGGACACGAACGATTCGGGGTGGGGTTGGGGGAGGAAGGAAAAACTCGCTGTAGATGCTGGAGGAAGTTGTGTGTTGTTGTGTGCAGCACTGCACCGTTTCTATACACTGCTTTTCCTTGGGACTAATTCACAACAACAACAAAAAACACATTGACACATACAAACTGTACACTTCTTCTTTTTCTTTTTCAAATAAATCGTTTCAGCGTTTCTGTTGCGATCTCTGCCAGCAAGCGCAAGCTCTCTTGCAACTTTCGACGCCTGTTTTTCGTCGTGGGATTTTCTCCTGCCAACAACAACCACACCACAGCACACAACACGCCCCCGCGGCAACGCGTCCACCACCCACGCGTCCAGCCGAGTTCGCCGTTTCGAGTTTGGCCGGTGTGCCGGGTTTTTTTTATTCTCCTTCTTTTACCACCCACAATGTACCGTAAGACGCTGTTCCGGAATATTACTCCTCTCTCTCTCTCTTTCTCTATCTCTTTCGCTTGAAGGAAAAGGGTTTTTATTAGAAGTTGCGTTGATAAACCGGACGGTGGTAATCCCCGGCCAGATGAACCCAGTGTGGTCTAACACACCCCACCACACACCGACACACACACACACACGCCACCGGTATCCACACGCACTACCACTGCTATATGCACCGCACTGTTGTAAGTTTGCTGCTCATTCTTCCGCTCTTGCAACTGGCACAGGGCGTTTCGCACAAAACAAAAAACCGAACACAGCGCAGCCGGAAACGGAAATGGGAACGCAACAGAAAAAAAACAACAACTCACACAACACACTCACACACACACTCTCTCTCAAGCTTCGCCGTTATTGGCAGCAGCACCGTGTCGGGCACAGCATTCGACGTTCAGGGTTGGCGGCGCTATAACGGATCGATCGCATTTCCCGGGCACACTACTATATTTTGGGGGAAAATAAAATCGGAATTGAAACAGAAAGGCGAATTAATACGACACACACACACTCGCTCACACGCACACAGCCACAGGCAAACAGTGCACTATGCCAACTAGGATTAGGAGTGCGCGCGAGCGCTTTCAAGGATGATCAACAAATGCAAATTTGGTGTTGCACTATTCCAGCTGGTGGGTCGGGTTTTTTTTTAAATGATAAAACTGTGCTTGGAGACACACCGCACAACCGCCGGACGGTTAACTCCTTCTTTTTTCTTCTATTGCATCTTAATCACCCGCACACACTACCTATTATTCCGTGGGCTCAAGCAAGTACACACACACACGTTAAGAGATACAGCAGCAGCTGTTTAGAAGCAGTTGTTGGTCACTAGCTGAAACCCATGGTTGTATGTCACTTCTGTCCCCAGCACTCTGGTCTGTCCCCAGCACTGCACAATCGACGACTATTGATGCGTTTTTTTGTTTTTCGTTTTTTTGTGCGTAATTCCACTTTATGTAACGGATGACTCCACTTTTATCACATTGTTTGAAACACGCTCACACACAAATACACTCACTCGCCCACCCACTAACAGGCGCGTACCGTGTTTCAATGTGGTATGGCGGTTAATGGACGTTAGGTTGTCCAGGATGTGTTGTTCTGCAATAAAAATAAAAAGTCGTATTATTTATCATTTCAAACGCTATGAGGGTTTAGACCAACTCCTGGAAATATGTGACATTGTTTTGTATGGAATTATGTATTACTACTACTCCTCCGCCAACTTCACCCAAATTAACTTCGTTTTTTTTTCTAGCCTGCCTATTTCAACCATAATATATTGCCCTTCCGGTTCGACGGAATGTCCGGAGAGGTTATATGGAGGTTACGAGCGTGGTTGTGCTATTTTGGTGTCCTAATTACAGGCCCCACCGTACGGTTCCTTCAACCAGGATACACAACAGAGAAGCTGGAAGGTAATGTCCATTTGACGCGTGATTTTCTGTCGTTCCTGCTTACACACACACACACACATACACAGGTGCTTTTATATTATCGAAACCACCACAAAGCCCAGCGAAAGAACACGCACTATTTGGTAGTAGTTTTTCCTTTCCCGTTGGGCTATATCGTCGATTTTCTGCAACAAGATGTCAAGGGGCGATATGATCCTTCAGTATAATATCCGAAAATAGACTGTGCGCTTGACTCCCCGCCGTTCGTGAGTGTGTGTGCGCAGGGAAAATACAAAGAGAGAGAGAGAGAAAGAGAGGGTCTTTTCTTTTTTAAATCATCCCCATCAATGACGTGACAAAAGGCGCGCGTGCGAGGTTTGTCCATTAGATTCACACTCAAAAGGACGACACCCACACACACACACTGCCAACTAAGAGCATGGCGAGGTATGTGCGCACTACTATTTAGAAATTGGACACGCACACTATCACACACACGTCTACCACTCCACTCATATATTCGGGCGCAGCTACACAAAGGACACTTTGCCCAACAAACGCACACACCTGCAGCAGCCACACACACGCATATACAGCTGTACACAAAGTTGAGCTGACGTTTGCTCTCTCTCTATTGCTTCTTCTAATGCGGAATTTCAATCATCTCACGGACGCATTCGCGAATGTGTGCAGTGTGCTCTGCTGTCGTTTTTGTCGTTCCCCTTTCGTGCGTTCTGTGTCGATGCACTTCGGCGCGATGGTGTGCGTGTGTTTTCCGCGTGTCATTTGTACTTTGTGCTGTGATTAGGAGGCGGAAGGTAATAACGATATCAGCCGATATTGCTGAATTACCACCGGGGCATAACTTCTTCGTAGAATGGCACAATGTGCGTCAAACACCCAGCAACCTTAGCGCCAGACTGGCAGCGACTACTTCAACCACAACGCTTGGGAGGTTTGTCAAAACGGGCAACGGCAAGCAAAAGGCGGGGGTCGCTGGCTCATTATCACATAATCCATTATCAATGTCTGGACGCATAGCATACCGAGATAATGCGAAACATACGCAAACACACACTCACACACACCACCTGATCCGTCTTTGATAACAAAGCGCAACAAAAAGATAAAAAAGGAAATCTTTTCACCGAGCCTCTAACATACACAAAAAGCTCCACAGTAGAAAAACAACTTCTACGATTGTTATAAAAAAAAACAATCAAACAAATTTCATAATAAAATTATGCAAAGTTTAGCATGTGTTTTCCCTTTGAAACATGGCATTATCGTGCGCGAATAAGAAACGCCAAACGTCATTTGAAGCGTCGTGCACGACACACACACACACGATTCGATGTGTCACTTTGCACGAACGCACGAATGCAAAAACGAGGAAAAATCGATTTTCCACCAATTCTACACCAGCAATTTTCCCCAGTCTTAGTGGGATGCGACGTACGGTCGTCGTGGTCGTCATCATCCACAAAGCCTACCGGAATTCTGTGCACGTCTTGCTCTCTGTCTCTCTCGGGCGACCTCTCTCTCTCTCTCATTCTATTGCTTTTCCGTACGCTCAGTTCATCTCGTCGCTCTCCTCACTCATGGATCGTACGTACGTCATTAGTGTGAGAAAAGCACACAGTGAAAAAGCACAGACCCCACACACACCTGAGCGCGCACGTACACACACACACGCAAACCGGGGGATTGGTGGTACCGGAAGAATTTGCCGAGCAAACTCCAGCACCACACACACACACACCAGCTTCTGTTTGTTTGTATTGGTGCAAACATCACACCACACTGACGGGGAAACAGGCACACACCACTGGGAAAAGTGTGTCCCGGGAGAGTCGCGCACCGTTTTTTTTTTTGTTTTTTGGGAGAAAAGTGTTGATTTGAGAGTGTGCGCACTTCACGGCAGCATCACACACCAACCTTGTCTCGCGCACACACGCAAACGGGAGGTCACTTATTTGCTCACACGGCACACATATCCACGCAACCGTGCACACTATTTCTATTGCTTCTATATTCTGGAGACACACGCACACACAGACCACCACCCGGGGGGAATCTACCGTCATCTGGGCGTACCATCCATCAATCCATTCCGGGGAGAAGAATGCGTATGTAGGTGTCGTGTCACCGTCGTCGTTGTGTCTGTCTCCTACACCCTTCAATATGCATACATGCGCCCCACACACATCGTTGCACACACGCACGCACACCCAAACGCACACTAGGCCTGAACATGGGCTTGAAGGCAGTTCCTAAACCCAGGCACAAAATCCCACCTGCAGAGCGCCGCTGAGAAGCTGATCGGATATAAAATAGCGTCGAGCAGTTTGTGTCTTTTCCAGTGTTTGTATCAACACTGTTCCACTATCTCTCGAATGCGAATGTCCACATTACTGCCTGGTTTGACTGTTGTGTTAACTTGAACGCGATGGTGGTGGCAAAGGTAAAGACGACCTCTTCACTAGCTCCGATCCGATGATCCTCTCGGTCTTGCAAATTACACATCCTCCAACACTCTGAAATCCGGAGTTTTGCTGCAGCGCCGGACACACGGCTATAGACACCTGTCAATGGGAGTGGGAGAGAGAAATAAGGCAGAAAGTGATTAGAAGCTTGCTCACTCGCTCTCTCCTCTGTTCCACAAAATTGCATACAGGCAAATTCTCGCGCGCTCACCCAGAATCACGACGATAATCTCACACACCAAAACCAAACCCGATTGTTTGAAAAACGATTGAAATCTACACTGCACCCTCCCTTGTTCAACCTGTTTCACTCTATTCGCTCTCACACACTCACCCACACACACACACGCACGCACACTCCCAGTAGCTGTACTTACACACCCCTCTGTGTGCAACACACAGCGCCGCCGACCCGGACTGACGCACACCATCAAGGCCCCACCACCGTACGATGAACTGTCAAAGCGATTGATCGAATCGAGCAGTTCTGCTGCGTGCGGCGAGCTCTAACTGCTCGACTTTTACTGTCATTAGGAAAACGATTTCCAGCGCGCCCCCTCCGCCACAGGGGGTTTCGAACCCGAGCGCGATTGTGATGTAAAAATGGACGCTTTCTGCAGAGGCGCTTGTTGTGTAAGCAGATGGGGGTGCTAATTGGTGCTAAATCGCATCGCAAACGGCCTGCAAATGTACAGCCGTGTGTACTTTTGCCTGCACGCCCAGGGCATGTAACATTCTTGGCGTGCATGGGCACGAAACAAAAGGTGTCATTTTGCAGGGGGGTGGTTTGTAACCCAACACACAGGATCCACATACCATACCAAGAGAAGCTTCAGCAATCAGCCAACAATTCCCCGATCGTTAGGTTTGCGAGAAAGCGCTCCTCCGAACACAGCGGATGTGGAAATCATTTCCTTCGCTCAGTGGAAATAAAAAAAAGCCGGGAATAGCAGGCCTCCGAAGTACGCATACAAACACGCATAGCAGCAGCAGCAGCGGCGGCCCCAAAATCATCGCCCACTTCTTTTGTGTGTTATTTATGTTTCCCCATTGATTCCCTTCATTACACCTTTCATTCATCCGTAGAATCAGTGATGCACACACACACACACACACACACACACACACACACACACACACGCCGGGGGTGCGCCGAAACGGAAGCAAAGCAGAAGAACTGTGCGAGTGCGTGTTGCTAGAAAAGAACAGAAACGTATTAGAGAAACACACAGCAGCAGCAGCAGCATAATTGACTCTGCAAACGAATTATCCACCTTCCGACGTTCGCTTTTATACCAAATAGCTTTTTTTTTGCTCCAAAAATAATGCTGAAACCCACTGACTACGGGGTTCACGAGCGCAAGATGGAGCAAGAAGAAAGCAAGTAGAACACTCCTCACCAGACCAGCGCTATCGCTCTTGTTCGGTGTCCAAATCCAATCCAATCGAGAATAAAACCGTACCCAAAAAGGATGAAATTGCAAACACGACTCTTGCTGCAGAGCTGGCACGCACAACGTAAACCACGCACGCACACAACGAAAAGCAGAATCCAAGACGGAAAAGTTAAACGGGCGAAAAAGATGAAAAGAAAATAAAGTGCAAATACTGAACAAAAGTAGCTGGTTACTGGACAAGAGAAGAAAGAGCAATGATAGTACAAGAGAAAATGGGAGAACAAATACGAACAAAAAAGTGCGAATGCTAGTGTGTTGGGTAGGAAAGATAAAATACTAAAAAGACTAACGCCGGAAAAAGGAAGATAGAAGAAAGCAAACTTATAAATAGTGCACACTTAATCGAGGCGCCACTGAAGGGGACCGCAACTTCCATCTTTTTACAGGCGAGGATAAGCCGTCGAAACAAACGTAAAAAGGAAATAGTTTACCAAACAATGGAGTGCCAGAAAAATTTATATATGAAAACACATGAATATCCGTGTACATTAACGTACATTAAAACATTAGCAACGGATTGAGTTTAAATTAATTTGAAGAAATTAAAAATAAGGGAAAGCTCTATCAAGGAAGAGTATAAAAAGTCTTGCCAAATTTTCTTTGGATACTTTATCTTAAACGTAATATGATAATTATATTGCCACATGATGATGGCGCTTACAACTGTATGTAATGTCGTGTCCCACAAAGATTACTCTGTATTTTGAAATAGCTAACAATTATCGTTAACGATTGCCGGAGATTTTGATTTCATCTTATCCGCTGAATGTAACAGATCCCAAATAAACATTATTTTCACGCACAGCATTATGCATTATGAGTAGAGTGAGAGTTAGAGTATGAGTTAGAAAAAAAGTTAATCTACTAACTTATTTGATTAGTAGGATGACGAGAACATTATACTACCGTTTCTACTTCTACAAGGTTGCTTCCACAAATCAATGCTACCGAGCTAGCAATCGTCCTGCACCACTGTTTCCACACAGAGGAGAGATTGGCTCCGCTTTGCAAGATATTTATCAAACTACTCCCGCAGCTCCACCAACCCTCTTCAACCTACTCCCGACGCTAATGATTAACATGCAAACAAACCAATCAATAACAAACAGTTGGCAGCTCCTAACTACCCAATGATTATTATATGATTATTCGGGGAAGAAACCATAGATGACACATACACACACACAAAGATGACAACAAAACAATCATCTGGGACGCCAATTTGATTCAACTGTATATGCGGGTCCACCAATACTCGGGGCCTGGAGCCGGTTCGATTAAGTTTTTCCCATCGTTTCTGCTTCCACGCTTGAAGGAACCCGTGGCAACGAAAAGCAGCTAATTCTACGAACATGGAATTCAAACAGTAGCATCCAAGGATGACACACAAGCGTATTGAAATGCATCAAACCATTCTGTTCCTTGCCGAAAACTGTTTTCCCCCAAGTGTGTAGAGATCATAAAACCAAACAGGTTCAAGCATTTGTTTTTGTAAAGAGGAAGTCACTTGCTCGATAGCATGAGTCGTTCATGCAGCGTTATCTTGCTTGCTGCAAACTTCCTATGCGACGACGACTATTATTACGCACGGTTCGGTTTTACAATCGGGGGAATAGACGGGTTTTGTCGCAGTATAGAAACTGATAACATTTTATCTATCTTTCAAGTTCCTCCTACCAAGGTGCTGATAATCACACTCATTGACAAAAGTCTCTTTATCCATGGCGGGGTTTTTTGTTCTCAGTATAGCAACTCTCATGGCGCCGAGTGCTCTTTTCAATGTTGATCATGTATTGGCGCCCAGAGTGCCACGTAAAGAGCCAATAATATGATAAACCAAGCATAAAAACGCTTGAAAGTTTCGTAAAAATTATATTCGAAGCGAAAAGTGGCGCCATCTTCTAGGCAACAATGATCCACAAGCGACTTGCGAGCCGAATTGTGCTTAGCCAAGCCTAACATTGCACGATTACAAAATTGCCGAAAATTCATAGAAAGCTAGCAGCAACTACATATTGAACCGTGTGTTTTGATAAACTATCGCTTCTTGGAAATACCACAGGGAGAGATATGTCGCTCGCACAATCGAACAAAACTGGGCCAATCCCGACATGTATCAGCTGATAACGGAACCTTCACTACACCGGGTTGTGCCCTCTCCACAACACCTTCCCTTCGTGTCTCTCTTGCAGCAGCACATCAGCCGCGAAGGGACCTTCTTTCTCGCGTGTACGGGCACTGTTGGAGAAAATGACCAGTGCAACTACTCGCGGAGCCTGGCTCTTGCTAGACCTCACACACTGACTACTCACACCATCATGATGGCCAGGTAAGGTAACAAAACTATACATCTTTCGGTGAGTGCGAATATGTGTATATGTGTGTGTGTGTGTTTTTGTTTTTCCTTCCACAGCCCATCTTGTACTACCATCTGCCCTTGGGCGGATTTTTGAGTTGGATAATGCATGCGGAGTCAGCAGCAGCAGCAGCACCCCATCATCATCGTCATGCTCCTCATCATTATCATCATCAGGGCAGTAGCAGCAGAGGAAAACAACAGGTGGCTACGCGCTGCAGTGCAAAGAAGTGGCATTGAGAGAATCGCAAAACGGTGTGGCATTGGTTTTATGCGAATTGGTGGAATTTGCTCAACCACGTACAAACACACACACACACATGCGGGTACACACGGGTGAGTATATAAAATAAAATGTGAAGATCGTGCATCCCATTTGGCGATCGTGTGCTGCTATGAGACGAAAACTGAGGGATGAAACGAACCAAAAGAAGAAAAACTGTACACTAAAACGCTAGCAAACCGCGACTAAAATAGCACTTCCAAACAGGCTAGGCGCAAATGTAGGCGAGTAAATTAAGCACCCGTGAGTTTACATGCAACATTAGTTTTTCTATTACATCCTCCCTGCCCTCCTCACTGGCTGGTGCAGTGGGTGTGTTGGTGGCGCGCAAATCACTTTTCATCGTTCCAGTTTTTTTTCGATTTCTTTGAACGGAAATTAGTTCCTAGAAGCTGTAGGGAGGAGAGATGAGAGAGCGTGAACACTGGTCCATCTTTAATCGATCTGTTGTGTAAATGTGTCATCATCTGTTGGCGAAAGAAAGGGTAACTGTAATGGTTTTCCATGATCATGCGTGATCAGCAACACTGACCCCCCGCGTCTGTCCTCGTAGTTCACAGGTTGACCCACTTTTGGGTTAAAATTAAATTCAATTAAATTAAACGTGTTTGCTTAGCGAGATGCTGCACGTTTGGCATGGTCGGTAAAAGGGAAACGATGGAACGGAATGCAAATAAAACAAATCAAGAGAGGAGTTTTATAAAATTTAACGATTATGGAGGTTTCTAGTTTGGAATTATAAGAAGTACTAGACTTTTTTTAATGATTGTTTAATCCAACCATACGAATCCAATAAATCCTGGGTAGTTAACAATTCAACCAAAACACCCATTTAATCTTAATCATAAGATGTAGGCTGTGTTGAATTGATTGAAATCTCAATTATTATTTTTATGTTGGTTCGATCGTGGACAGCTAATATCGATTGCCATCGTTACGACCCCTCATAACCAGGACTTCACTATTATACACTTAATGAAATATATTCTTAATGAAAAGATATAATGAAACAAGGGAAGTGTGTTCTATGAAATGAGTCAAACCACTGCCGACGTCCGTGGGCAGTTGTGATGACAAAATAAGAAAATCGTAAAAACATTGTAGTATTTATTGTGCTCTTTACTAATGTCAGGTGCTACAGAAAGCGCAAAAAAAAACTTGCTAGAACGGGAATTTCAACAATAATCTGTTTGAGAAGCTCCCACTTAGCTGGAATTTAGAAAAAAAAAATACGTTAACAGTGTTTCCCATTTTGCGAACTATTTTCCACTTTGAAGCAGGGAAAAGCGGAACAGATAAAAATATCCATCGCGATCAATTCGTATCATTTGACGACATTTAAAACAGCCAAAATTATTCTACAACAACAC
The DNA here is from genome assembly GCA_007018985.1 of Anopheles bwambae. Classification (NCBI taxonomy): domain Eukaryota; kingdom Metazoa; phylum Arthropoda; class Insecta; order Diptera; family Culicidae; genus Anopheles; species Anopheles bwambae. Next base: position 11,393 of record SIXB01002314.1, on the reverse strand, counting down.
AACCATTTTCTCTAAATCCATTGAATTGTTTGCATTAAAAGAAAAACGAACATTTCTACTTCGCTTGCAGATATCGTTAGATCAACAAGCAAACAAAAAGGTTTGCCTTAAAAAAATATGCATAAACTCAACCCGAACCAGAAACAGTCACCTCTCCACACACGATCTCTACTACTCCACTACCACCAGTTGATCGGACAGAAAATTTATGGCAAAAGCGATACGATCAATCTCGGCTGATTCCCGGATTCGGGCACAAGCCGGTCGAGTGACGGAGAAGCAACACGGCCGTCTCCATCTACGCACATTGGGGGGGAAAGGAATGCAAGAGAGATGGTGGTTTCAGGCACATAGCAGAAGAAAAAAGAAAGAAACCCTGTTACTGCCTGAGAGCCGGTGCCCCGACCGTTCGGTCTCAGGGGGGTGAGTGGGTGAGTCATGCTTTTAAATACTTCCAAGAAGACGACTTCCAGCACACCCCTTGGGAGAAGGGAAAGGCCATGGATGGTGGTGTGGCCATTTCGTGATTTTACAGCCGCCGTTCAAGCATCATACTGGATGAGGAGCGGCGAGCGATGGTGGTGGTGTGATGAGCCAAATAAGATAACACACGCTCAACACTTTGGTGTGCCTCTCTGGAAGAGATCTAAAATAGGTAACACAGAACAATATAATCGCTTACTGGCCGAAATTAATGCGGGTGCAGGGTGAGATATGCTTTTGTTTGTGGGTGAAGCGAAATAATTGCACATGCCTCCAAAGCTACTACACACCATGACTCATACGTACTTACCGCACAACAGTTCAATCCAGTCGATACGGTGGAATGTCATTGGCCGCTTTCATTCGCTTCATCCGTGGTGTGGTGGTGCAGGGAGGGGTGAAGATCTTGTATGAGGGGTATATGGAATCGTATTATCACTCTGGCTCGTTGCAACAGCATTTCCATAGATCTTAAGCAGAATAATACAATTCCATCTTCCGGCCTTGCCTTTTTTCCTCACAAAATCCTTAGCGGAGATGATTTCAACCACTCCTTTCGTCCAATCAAGCAACTGAAGTCATTTTGGCTGCCAGTCCCCGCAACATTACCTCCCGCAACGAACGGGAATCGGGCGTACACACGAAGACCCACACACGCAAACCTTCTTAGGGCCTCTTTTCTAACTTTGTCGAGTAGTGAGCAGCTTGCTCGAATCGAAATCGAGCTGTCGGAGCAGAGCTGTCAGTTTGTAATCCACTTCAACTTACAAACACAAACATAAATAAACACTCATACACGCTAGACAGGCAACTTCAGCAGCTTACACGCACACAAACTCAAACACACCGACACACTTCGATTCAAACCTAGGCTAGGGTCTAACACATTTATGCAAACGCATAATACAGCGCTGGCTGGCCCAACCAAACACACATACATTCACCATAAGTACAACCACACACACACACACCCATCTATCGGGGGCCCTCCCGTACCGTGTATGCAATGCGCTTGCTGTGTGTATGCGTTCGGTCCGCAGCGCGTTTCGTTTTTGCACTCTTCTTTTGCTTCACGCAACAGCGAAAATATGTCCAACTCTTCCCAGCCTGCGCCTGCTTCTTCTTGGGCGTGCGTGTGTGTATATTATGCTGGGCACGGTGGTACCGTTCGCGGAAAACCCATTTCTTCCACCATGTTTCGAGCTGGTGGAAAGGAAGTTGTACTTCCTCCAGCAGGAGAGCAGAAAGAAAATCCCCCTTCCCAAACAGACAACACAGGCCTTTTTCGCCCTTCACTCCACCAGCGGGAAAAATGGTTGCAATGCGGTTGAAAAATGGCGAAACGAATTTTCACTTTCCCCACACAGTACAAGAACGCTCGCTGCACATTTCACCAAAACCATTTAGCTCGCTTCGACTTACACACTGGGCACCAACTTACTTTTCTTTCTGCTTCCCTACGCCTCTGTATGGTGCCCGTCCCGTTTTCACCGTGCACATAGAATGGAAGGAGAGAAAAAAAAACGCACCCAACACCTTTTTCGCTATGGGCGCAGCACAATCGATGATGGTGAAGTAACTACTGCACACAGTCGGTGGTACACGGAAAACTCTACCTTTTTCACAACTTGAACTGGATTTTCGGCAGCATTAAACTTCTTCTTCGCAAAACTTCCACACACACGGTTGGGTGTACGCAGAAATGCAGAACGCGTTCAGTTAATTCGGGTAAATGCCTATTTTTGCTCTCTCGGAAAACGGCACGCACACACTCGGGAAACCGACTGCACGGTCGCACGGACACATAGTAAGTACATAGTGGTCGAAATTGAGTTAAATTGTTATCGACCGATTTTGGCCACGCAGAAACAGATGGCTCTTCCACTGTTCAGCAAAGCAGGCGGAGCACGTGCGATAGAAAGAGATGCAGCACACAGCCGCACCGATTCCCAGGAAACAATTTTAACGATATTACAAATTCACACATGGTAAACGCTGTATAGGGTGAAATAACCATAAAAACTAAAAAGATAATAAAAGATTTAACGGGTAAAAAAAGAAAAACATGGATAGAAAAATTTAAGAAATTATATAATCCCCGGATAGCCTGCAATAGACATTAACTATTGAGTTTATGATTCATCAAAACAAACGCGAAACAAATCGATTTGTTTCTCTTGCAACAAAAATCTACCCGTAATATGAATTTGTTCGCGCGGCTACACGAGATGAAATACAGTAGAATGTGGATTATCCGGGCAGCTCGGGACCTGACGGTTGCCGGTTAATCGATTTGCACGGATAATGCTCCAAGAAATGTCATTTTCATATCACGTTATGTCATTTTATAAAATTTACTAGTTTTATGATTAATTCACCTTGAATCAATCGTTTAATCGTTAGTAGAATATTATTTTAAACAATAACTATAGGTTTAACAACTGTTCATGAACAAAAATGAATTTCGAACATACCACAACAGACACTACAGAGCTGAACAAAAAACTGGTTGCTGACTATCGCTGCAAATGTTCTCTGTGCGTTTGAACTACTGTCACATTCATGTTAATCCGTCCCCGGATAATGAACGTTCTACCACCGACAAACCGACGTGACATTTGCGTTACAAAACTGTCCCACACGAAAGTACTGTCATTTGCAATGAAGGCGATCACTTTTGTCAAAATGAGTTCTGTTCGCGGCTGCTTAGATGGAAACAACTTTTCCGAGTACAAATGGCGGATGAAGTGTTAGGCAAGATTTTATGAAAATAATTGGTCAAAATACTCAGAAAAGTCATTTGATGGGTTTCCAAATCAATACAAATGTTGTGAGAAGTGGATAAAATATTCTTTGTTTGAAGTTGGGGAGAAAAACAAAATGGGGTTTTGGCAGTTTCTCATCTGTATCAGTGTAGTAAGCAAATCATTACAGAGATGACGCTAGTGTTTAACGTATTTTCATTTGAAATGCCCTTAATCGTTTATTTCATGCAATTCATCGAGAAAATAAATAAAATTATGGCTTTTGGGTAGCTTACAAATTTTAGAAAAAATGCAGTTTATTGTGAATTTGACAGTACTAGGAGCAAATTGTGCTGCTTCGACATATGAACAGTCAAATTTAAAAATAGTAAGCGCATCTCGGGAACAGATTGTATGTTTACTGGTTCCCATTGCCAAGGATAAGGGTGCCTTCTACACACATTTCATCAAGCGCGAGCAGACGGTGCCAAAATTGTTACTTGGGTAGCAACGGTTCCAGCTGCCAAATTCAAGCGGCTGCTTTGTTTACATCGCGTCGCTTGTGCAAGTGCGTGTAGAAACGGTTACAAATGGAATCTACTTAATTTAAGTAGTCATTGCGCTATTTTTACCACATATAATCAGACGAAGAACGACGTGCAGTGCAATTGCAAAGGCGAGATGGAACCACCACACAAGGATGACGAGCAACAGCTGGTCATATTCGTGCAAGTTTTGGGCGGTACGTGCGTATATTTCCGATCAACGTGTCGTGTTATGTTTTACACCTTTCGTTTCATATCCCTTCCCAACCCAGGGATACACTTTCAGGAGGAGAAGCAGGGCCGGAAGATAGCTCTAACCGCATCGTTAAATCAGCAAGTGTTCGAGGCAGTCAGTCGCCGACCGGTCACTCCCGGATCGGGAACCGCTTCGTTCGACGTAAAGCTTGTCTGGCAGTGTGATCGATACACCCTGAAATCCATCAAAACCAAGAATACTCCGATAAAGCTGGACTGTTACGAGGTACAGCCATCTGGCGTTCGGTCCCCGATAGGAAGCGTTGTGATCCCGTTGCGGTCCGTACCGGTCGTTACGCTATCGCGAATAAAAACCATCAAACCCCGCTGGTATCGGCTGGTTGGCATCGAGAGTGAGCGTTGGCGACGGATAAAGCCCGAGTTGAAGCTGCTGGTTATGGTGGCCGACTCTCAGCATCTTGACCAGTGTCAAGCTCGAGACGATTCATCCACCCCGGATTTGAGTGGCGATGAGCTGCTGACGAAGCGAAGTGCACCAAAGCCCGAAACATTGCCCCGCAACGTCGAGCTGCTAGAGGATCGTGGCCTACTGCAGGTCGGCTGCAAAGACACAGAAACGGATCTATTTGTGTTCGAAATTGTTCTCAAATGTGCCCAACACTTGGACCGGCTTTGCCCCGGGACGGACACCTTTCGGCTGCAGTACGAACTGTTCGGCGAGCGGCACGTGTCGATGGCGGAGCGGACGAAATCCGGGTCGCCAGTGTTTGACGTTAAAGCAAAAATTAGAATTAATCTGCGCAGCTCGATCCTAACGCTGGTCGATTACTTTGATAATGGTTTTAAGATTGCAATCATGGTGCTGACCGGTGGTGAAGAGCAGATCCGAGAACGAACCGTTGGCACAACGACGATTGATTTCGTAGGCTTCCTGAAGACAAACCATGTGAGAGAGTTCAAAGAAAACCATCCTGTCAATAGTTACACATTAGAAGCAGTGCGTAGTTTACCAGTTTACACCACTACTACCAGAAAGGATCTGAATCAAATCGAAGAAATTGTACCGTCGTTGAAGATAAAATTATCATTGCGATGTTTAGGCAGTGATCGTCCTGTTGCCGTAGAGAAGAATTTAGAAGCCGCCAAGGAAAGCTCTATTCCTGAACAAAATGCTCACAGTGCAAGCACTGAACCTATAACGAAGCCAGCTTCGCTTCCCAAACAGCTTTCTAAACCTCCAACGCCGGTAACAGATAATCCACATTGTGACGCAGAACGGGAGAAGATCGATATCGAAAGGATTCTATTGACGACGGAGCAGAATCTGCGCGACATAAGGCACACATTTGCGTTTCGTGTATGTGTTGGAACGGTACGGTTTACATCCGGGCCGGCATCCGGCTTGTGGCAGCTGGCTTTGCAGCACCCGAAAGCGGACACACCATTCACGAAGATCAGGCTCGAGCTGCTACCCGACGTTGCCGTACACGAGGATCGCATCGAGTTTGGTGGTGTCACTCTGGAGCTGTTCTTTTCCACTCTGCCGGATAAGGTGGTTGATATAATCGGCAGCGAACCTTCCAAGCTGACACTAAACGGTCCACACAGTACGTACGCGCTGGCACGGCTAGACAACGAAAGTTTGCTGGTAGGAACGCGCGAACGGCAACCGGCCGGTGTGGTTGTGATGATAAATGAAGCGGGAGAAAATGTAGCCATCGCCTCGATTAGCTGCACACTGGAAGAGGTCGGTTTGAACTACAACAGCCAGCTGGGTGTGGTACAGGAGGAAGCAACGCGCCAAGATTGCTGCCACAGTGCTGCACCACAAACGGCTCACGGGCTAGCGAAACGTTTTGACGCAACGGTCGCCTATCAGCTGGTGGAAAAGCAAAAGGCATGGATGCACGAGCAGCGCCAGCAGTTCATGGAGCAGCTGGAAGAAAAGGAACGGAAACATCTGCAAGCTCTGGAGCAGAGCTGGAAGACGCGACAAGCGGAAACGGAAAAGCGACTTGCCGATCGTTTAGCTCGCGCTGACGCACTGGCAGCAGCGCTGGAGGAAGCGAACCGTAAAGCGGAAACACGCGTTCCGGAAGATGGTCCACGTGTGAAACAAATTGAGCAACAGTTCAAAGCACAACTGGAAGAGATCCGTGCCAAAGCGGTGCGATTGGAGCAGGAGGCGGAAGCGCAAATCGAAACTACCCGTCGGCAGTGCAGGGAACTGCAACAGCAGCAGGCCCAACTGAGCATCAGTCAGCAGCAGCTGCTAGACAGCAACCGGACGCTTCAGAGCGAGCTGGACCAGGAACGTGCCAGTCGTGCCGCGCTGGAGCAGCAGCTGGAGGAATTGGCCGAGTCCAAGCAACACTATAAGGAGCTGTGGGCGAAGCTGACTCGCAAGGTGCACCAGCTGCAAGAGGAGCTTAGTATGGCTCGCACGCCTTACTTTCAAGCTGCCCCGGCAAAGGATGCTCGAAAGGGCAGACGCAAAATAGTCGCCAGTTCTAGTTCGCAGATGTCGGTTGCGCGGGGCGGACCCCGTCAGGGTGCGGGTGATTGTTGCAATGTTTGTGACTGTTCTGATGGTTCGGATTAGTGACCAGGTGCCGTGTGAACGGTAAACACAGAACGGATATCCTTACTATGAGACTGATGTGTATTTTTTTAACAAAACATTTGTGCCTTTTGTGGGTTGTGGGAGTGGGAAACATCGGGGTTTAGATTGTGATAATAAATATTTATTTTTACTTTTAATAACTGTCTTATCGTCTCATCCAGTGACGGGTATAGTTGGCAAAAATCAGGAGTCGACTCCGATCCGACTCCAATAATTTTGGAACCGATTCCAAAAGGTAGTTCCGTCCAGCATTATCCGGAGTTGTTTGGAATCATCTGAAGCCGTCCGGAATCCCGGAGCCCGGAGTCGTTCGAAGTCAACCGGAGACGCCCGGAGTCGTTCGGAGTCGAAGTCATCCGGAGTCGCCCGGAGTCGGCCTTCGAAACAAAGGCCCGACCTCGGATGATTCCGGGCGACTCCGAACGACTCCTGGCGACTCCGGATGACTCCTGGCGACTCCGGATGACTCCAAACGAATCTGGACGCCTCCGGACAAACCCGACTCCGGTCAGAACTTCTTATTCTTCTTCTTTGGCACAAACAACCGCTGTCGGTCAAGGCCTGCTTGTGCCACTAGTGGGCTCGGCATTCAGTGACTTATTTATTACCATAGCATGATAGTCAGTCCTACGTATGGGGGCACGATCTATTCGGGGCTTGAACCTATGACGGGCATTATGCTAAGTCATACGAGTTGACGACTGTACCACCAGACCCGGTCAGAACTAGTGGTTCCAATTTTGCCGAAGTCGGAATCGTACTAACAATAGCCGAGGTCGGATCGGAGATGTGGGTGCGCTCCAGCGAGCACTAGTCACATCAGACTTGAAATCCTATACCGTAACAGGTTCGGTATTAGAGTGTGTATCATGCGTATCGTAAAGGATCATGATTGGTATTCGGCACAGGATTAGATTCGTTGTACCCATGATTCAACGATTAACACTTGCTTTAGAATATTCATCTTCGTTATATACAATTAAATCATTATGCAATAAAATCATTTTGATACATTAAATTTTTTTTTTCATAATTAAAAAAAAATGCGATTAAATTTTTTTTATCATAATTTAATACGATAAGGACGCATCACTTTTCTCCACAGACTTATGTACTATACCAACACTGTTAAATGAACTAATTTGTCTTACTAATATTATCTTCAACATTTTTCTGTCTTTTTAATGATTATCTTAGCATGCAACAGCAAGGGACCAATTAATAAAAACAAAAAAAGTTTGTGTACACAGTTTCTTTGTAAACAAAACTCAACAAAAACCTGAAAAAGTCATCCAACTACAGAATACAGAGTGTCATTTTGTTCAGATTGCAATGGAAGGTGGTGTGCTGGTGGCGAGATAAAGAAAGTATATTCTCAAGGGCTTTGTCAACTTCCCCATTTGCGGTCCAGCAATTGATTTCCTACCGTAGCCAAAAGCAAAATATTTACCAGAGCACTTCAGCAGCACAGCAATACTATTTAAGCGCCCTACCCGGCCCGTTATTCGCTCTGTTATTCTCTCCATGGATCACAATTTGTCCAGTTACGGTTAGTGTGTGTCTAAAGTGTGCCGGGCGTAGGGAACACATACCCCCACCCTCATTCGAGATGTTGCCCATCTTGTTAAGCAGTTTTTTTGTTCTGGTCGCCCTTCGGCCGATGGGCGGTGTGTACGCACAGACAACCGAGTACAGCCTAACGTTCAACGAGGCGTCAACCGTTGTCAACGTGAACCTGCAAACGCGTGAACTGCGCGTCGTACAGTCCTCCGGCCAGGTGGTGCAGCAAATTCGGCTCAGCGCTAACCTGGATCCGGCGGCCGTCTACACAGAAACGGCCGCCGGGTTTACGCTCACGAATGCCGCAACGGACGGTACCGTACTGGAGCTGGCGAGGGAAGTGGACACGACCGCTTACTCACAGTTTGCCGTGATACGCAATGAGGTGCCCAGCAGCGTCATCAACGTCGACTGTGTCAATCTGCTCGCCACAAATTGGTACGGTGGACCGCAGCAAAAGCACCAATACTGGCCGGTACAGAAGCTGCGGTTCAACCGGTACAGCATGCTTTCGAAGGAGGCGAACAACAGTGCGGTAGGCGATCGGTACTGGTTGAATGCGTACGGCTCGTTCCTGTATGTCGACCCTTGGACGCCGCTGTTTGTCGACCAGAACTATGGCCAGCCGGGCTTTATGTGCTTCGAGACACGAGCCGCCCTGCCGTACGACACGCACGGGACCAGCTACGACGTGCGCTACACGATCGGCGTGGCTGCGGATGCCCGAGCGGCGCACATGGGTGCGATCGAACGCATCCTGGGCAAACCTACGGGACATCCCGCGGAATCGATGGTAATGGAACCGATCTGGTCCACCTGGGCCCGATACAAGCGCGACATTAACGATGCGGTCGTGCGCCAGTTTGCCGGCGAGATCGTTTCGAACGGATTCCGTGGCCAGTACGAGCTGGACGATGATTGGGAGTGGTGCTACGGGGCGCTCACCTTCAACCAAACGAAGTTCCCGAACATTCGCAACACGATCACCGCGATCCGGCAGCTCGGGTTCGCACGGACCACGCTCTGGATTCATCCGTTTATCAACAAGGGGTGCGAACCGTGGTACTCCGAGGCACGGCGGCGCGGCTACCTGGTGGCGGATCATACCGGCAACACGGACACCGAATGGTGGAACTCGGTGCGCGGTCAGGCGGCTTACGTGGACTTTAGCAAGGCGGAAGTTCGCGAATGGTTCAGCGCCCGGCTGCAAGCCATACTGGATGAGTCCGGCATCGATAGCTTCAAGTTTGACGCTGGCGAGAGCAGCTGGACACCGCCGGACCCGCTGCTAAATGGGCCCGCGAACCGTAGGCCCAGCCAGATCGTTGGTGATTATCTGCGCACGGTCGCACGGTTCGGCGATCTGGTCGAAGTACGGTCCGCCCTTGGCACGCAGGATCTGCCCGTGTTTGTGCGCATGATTGACAAAGACTCCAACTGGGGATGGAACAATGGACTGCCGACGCTGATCACCACACTGCTGCAGCTGAATATGGTCGGCTACCCGCTCGTGCTGCCGGACATGGTCGGTGGCAACGGATACGACGACAGCCCACCGTCGAAGGAAATGTTCATCCGCTGGTTGCAGGCGAACGTGTTCATGCCGAGCATTCAGTACTCGTTTGTACCGTGGGACTTTGACGCTGAAACCGTCCAGATAGCGCTGGCGATGACCGAACTGCACCGCCGGATGGCACCGGCCATCATGGAGCGCTTCGCACTGGCCGTGTCCGACGGATTGCCCGTAAACCCGCCGCTCTGGTGGGTCGATCCGAGCGACCAAACTGCCCAACAAATCTACGATCGTAAGTGTGGTGGGATGGGGTGCACATTCTTCCCGATTTGAAGCTGATTTCGTTTTGTTTTTTGGATTTCCCAATTTTTCCTTAGAATATCTGCTCGGTGACGACATCATTGCTGCACCGGTTATTGTGGAAAATGCTCGAGCTCGTGACATTTATCTGCCCCTCGGCTCATGGACAGATGGCAACAGTGGCGAACTGCACACTGGTCCGAAGTGGTTGCGAAACTATCCGGTACCATTGGCCATGGTACCATACTTTACCCGCAAGGTGTAGTGAGAGGTTTTAGGTCCTGGCGGCGTGGTATGGCTGTGTTTGAATGTGTCAGTTAGAGGATTGATGCGCGATAAGTAACGATCTATAACCTTAAAATAATTAAACAAATATGTTTGTTAAGATTAAACACAATTGGCATGTTTTACTTACTTACTTTACTTATCCGGCGCTACAGCTGCTTTGCGATCTTGACCTGCCTCAGGAGTGTCCGAAACCGCTATTTATATAGGTGCTATAGAGTCCCAGCTTCGTCCGTCGCGCCATGTTCTTTGAGGAGAACTGATTTTTCAGGCTGTAGAATGACCGGTTGGCAGCCAGCAACCTTGCGCGCAACTCAACTACCATGCTTTTTTCATTGCTGACCTTTGACCCTAGATAGGTTAATAGGTTCTGGGAAGACTTCAAAAGTGCGTTCACCTACATCTGTACGTCGCGCCTACGTCTAGTTTGGATTTGTTGTTGATAGAGTTGCTGATGTTGCCACCATCAGTTTGATCTTTGCCTAGTTGCTCGCTTGCAATATTCTACTGACAAGAGAAGTAAAAACTTCGCCCAAGATCGACAATGCTGCGGCGATAGAGTTTTACGCGTTTATTGGTTTAGCACCTAAGGCAAGTGTTTGACAAACTTTTTGAAGTTGAATTTGATTAAAATGTAGGATTCGACTTTTTTTAATTTATAGGATTATTAATAAAGCATTGAGAAAAGCGGCACGGTAAAAAAAGATAATTATTACTATGCCAAATGAACGTCTGAACGGTTGAGTTTGATCAAGTTTTTTTTAATATTAATATTTTCTAAAATGTATTATCCCTATGAAATACTTGCCAGGTTTGAACTCTACGTGTTGTTAAGTAGATTTAAATTTAAATGTTCAAGTAAATTCAGTAATTTTAGTAATGCAGTAATTTCAGTATACACAATCTCACTATATATAAAATCGAAAATCGCCGCAATGACGTGAGAGTAAACATTCAGCGAGAGAGAGAAAGCGGTGAGAGCAGAGCTCTCTTAGCAACGCGCGTTGCTGCGAAAGGACTTGCTCCATGCCACACTGCCAGCCTGCGGGTAATGAGGGCAATAGTTACTTAGGTTTTTCGTTTACACAAACCGATTTGAAAACACATGGTATTGGATATAATGA
>SIXB01002313.1:0-29795 GCA_007018985.1 Anopheles bwambae | reverse complement strand
GGCTTGCTGGCTCTTTTTCAGGCCGGAATTTCATTAAATCATTCGTCTCAACAGCGCACTAAAACCTAAACCCACCATTTAAATTAAGCCGTTACGTTTATTTCCGCAGCTTTTGGGCGGGGTGAGTGGAGCACTCTGCCAGGTTAGTGAGTGAGTGGTGCTACTGTCTTTGCCCAAATTCCCACAGGGCCCCGGGTCGGGACAATATGGGACGAGGCTGTCTGCACTTTAATGCTCGTTTCAAATGCAAAGCTCTTCAAACGCATAGCAATTATTGTTGCACTGCCGAGCACCGATACGTATCGCACAGGCTGAGGTAACACCGGAGCCAGCAGCAACACTCCACGGAGGCAACAATGAAAGACGACGAGCCACACTCCCGGTTCGACAGGTTGCATGTTTTGTTTGCGCACTATTTGTGGTACATCTTAGCCAAAGTTCCCAGGGTATTCCAAAACGACGGGGATGGACGGAAAGAAAGCAAAAGGCCAAAGGGTAGCATTTATGCGTTTTTAATCATAGTTTTTCTGGAGCGAGCGATGAAAGGACGCCTCGCAGGTGGTCTCGTCCCGGCCGTGTAGTCCAGAGATCTGAAACACAATGCTGACGGCTCCCAGCTGCGTGATATTGAATTAATCCCGCAGTGAGCCCGTGGCACGCACAATTTGTGCGCACTAACTTCGTATTAATCGGTGTCTTTCTAGCAGCCGAGTTGGGAAATGGAAATGGTGTCCACCTCCGGGGACAAAGACGAAGATCGCGTGAGCCAAACTCGTTCGCTGTTCAGGGTTTGAACCATTGAACGCGTATCGATCGGTGCTAACGCTCTGTAACGCGTGACGACGCTAATGTGACAACAATTACTTAATGATTATTGCGGTTACTAAGAGCTTTCCGTGCTGTTTGTTTTGGTGTTGATTCCTCTTTCGAGCGCGAGTTTACGCGGATTGGTTGAACACTTAATGACTGATACCTTTTACAGCACTCCACTGTGGACTGTAAACATCTACTAAGCTATGCCGATGGCTTCCAATGTTAGTAGACATCAGAGATAGCATGGGTCGTACATTCCAACAAAATTCGTAAACATTCCAATTACCCAGAGAGGGTGCAAAACAATGAATTTGTGTAAGCAATTCAGTAAATTATCATCGTCAGCCGTCGCCCCCTTCCATCTGGCTTGCAAGACATTAAAAAACAGAGAAACAAAATTAAGCTCCCCAAGACACCACCGCTCAAGACGTCACCGATGGCTGCGCACACAGTGACACATCGCTACACGGGTCGCTCTTTCCGGAAGGTTCAAACGCGCGACGCCCTCTGGGCTAGTGTGTATCCCACTTCCCTCGGTCGGACGACCCTCTGGACCCTCTACACACTAACCTGCGGCATTCAACCTGTTCTTCTTCTGGATCGTCCCCCCCTCCTCTTGTTGAGCATCGTTAGTTTAGCTTCATCACTTCTTTTCTCCCTCTCGAGCGTGCACAGACATTTTCTCTCTTTCTCATTCTCCCTGCAGCTTCATCTCGCAACGACTTTCTTTCGCACGCGCGCTCGTGTGTGCGCCGTCTACGCACGTTCATCTGCCAGCGCCAGCAGTGGGCCAACGCTCCGGTCGATAGCGCGGGGCACCAGTTCGTGGTTCGTGGTCGTACCGAGCGGATGCATTGTGCTCCCGTGCGCTGTCAGCTGTATTCCCCGTTTCGCTTCGCTGAAGTCATCGTCGGGGTTGAAGTGTGTCTTGGGGGAGGCTTTAAGTAACCCCGCGGTTTGTGATTGTGTTTGCTGGGGCTTCGGAAAATCGAACGTAGTGGAACGCGCGTAGTGCATAACACCTTGAAACAAAACAAAAAGCTTTGCTGAGTGAGGGTGGTGCTTTTGGGAAAAGTGCTGCCGATGGTGCAATCGTGAGTGTGACAGAAGCAAAACAAGATAAAGTAATACAATTGGAAGGAGAGAAAAACGTGAAAAACATATTATACTGGTGGTGAGGTGTGGTTACAAGTAAACATAAAAACACGGTGCAGTGATTGGAATTGGAAGCGTGACTAAGAGCAGGTACGGTACAGCTGCAGGTCAACATCCAATCGTGAAAGTGAACACCCAATCGAAGTGCACCAAGTGTGCTCGGGAAGTGCAAAAGTGAATAAACAGCACGTTCTTTTCGCGTCGGAACAGCTCTTGCAGCAATAAACTGTGCAAACAACCTTGTTTGGCTTGCAGGTGCTTGGGAGCAGCAAGATAAACCAATATTTGCCGGCGATCTTCAACTGGCAAGCGGTACTTGGGGCGTGTAAGTATGGTTTAATTTTCCACTGTTTGGAAAAGAATGTTCTCATATCGGTATAATCAAACATAATTTGCAAAAAAAAACGAAATAACACATCCAATAGTGCTCGAACCGGTGCATGAAATTAATGTTCTACAACTCCCGAACCGGTACCAGAGGGGTAATCATTTTCCCGCTTGAGCACCGAGGTAACGGTCTAGAACCCAATTTTGCTCGCCAGATTTGTGCGGATCTTTAATGCTGGAAAACTTCTGCAGCTCGTTCTATGGGGCAATTATTCACCTCCTGGCATGAAATGTGATCCAACACTTTCGGATGTTATTCTTCAATGAATAAGCTCGCAACAACTCGCCACCAAGCGATACTGGTTTAAAGATACTGTACTCTTCGTTTCTGGTTCTATTTCTGCATCCCTTTACGGGACATAATATCGATCACTAAAGCCTCTGATATCAACGCACGCACTCCTGCAAACATTCGGCTAACCTATCGCTAGTGGCCTCCCTTCTTGTGACCCCACTTCTTGTGATGGTCCTTGCCGCCCTTCTTGCCAAAGTCCTCCTTGTGGCTCCAGTGCTTATCGTGCCCGTGCTCCTCCTTGTGGCCCTTGTGGTCGTGATGGTGCGAGCCCTTCTTCTTGTGACCCTTCTTGCCATAGTGGTCATGGTGATGGCCAGCCTTCTTGTGTCCGCCCTTCTCCGAGCCACCCTTCTTGTACCCATGCTCCTCGTGGAAATCGCCATGCTTCTCATCAAACGCTTCGTCGTGATCCTCGTCGAAGAACTTTTTCTCCTTCTTGAACTCGTCCTTCTTGTGGATCTCGTGGTGGCCCTTCGTCGAGTGTCCCTTCTTGAAGTGGCCGCTCTCCTCGAACTTGTGCCCCTTCTCGCCCTTCTCGCCCTTCTTGCTCTCGTGATGATAGCCGCCCTCGTCGTGGTGCTTCTTCTTGTGTCCGCCCTCGTCGTGGTACTCCTTCTTGTGGCCCTCCTTATCGTGGTGGCCCTTCTTGCCCTCGTCGTGCTCCTCCTTCTTCTTGTATCCCTTTTCGCCCTTCTCGCCGTGCGACGAATGCTCCTCCGAATGGTGGTCCTTGCCACCGCCGTGCTTCCACTCCTTGCCGTGGGGGCGGGCTTGCGTCACCAGCACCACGCAGCTTATCACCAGCAGCAAGCATAACGTTGCTTTCCGCACCATTTTGTTCCTGTTCGCAAGCTGTTGTTCACCACTGACTACTGATCGCACTACTGATACACTACCCTTGGCTGCAGGTGATCTTTTATACATGCGTTGACAAAAATACCCAATTTCCCCACGGTATTGGAGGTGTCTGTGAGCCCTTTTTCCACCATTTGTTTTGGGACGTAGAGAAAGATAGAGTGTGTGTGTGAGAGGGGGGACTTTTGGAATTGATTTGATAGACAAATTTGCGTAATTTTTGCAGTACATGAAGTGACTTTTGCTCAAAAAATCACCCACGTCGGTAACTTGAGCGCGACGCCAGCGCCGAACTCTTTCTGGCACATTGTGTTCAATCAACCGAATGCATGGAAATTGCTGCAATAGAGTAAATTGATTTAGCTGCGGCTGTTGCAGCGGGTTTCGCTCTCACATCCTCTGCGGCTAGGAAAACTAAAATAGAAAAACTTTGTCCAAACGATCGAGCGGTTGTGTCGCGGTTCGAGAGATTGCTAGTCCGAGCGGAGTTTGATTTCTTCGCATCGAGTTGCACAATAGCACCAGCCGAAGGTAGACCGTACCTTGAAAGTCTGATGAACCAAACTGAGGCCGCGAAGCGTACGAATTGCTGTGATTGAATATGGTGAGAAAATTAAAACAACATCGTGGCAGGCAGAAAGTGGCACAAAAGTTTAATGAGAAACATTCTAAGCCTCTCTGAGAGGGCAAGAACGTAAATTAGAGATGCAGACTGCGGCGCAAAGTTCAGTGATTCATATCGCCACAGCTATATATTCGCGAGGGTTTTGTTTTGCATCGCTAAAAACAAAACCCAAGCTAATAGTACCCGCTGGGCACACTTATCGGACAATGGCACCGAAGCATTCATTCATTCATCATCATCACCCAAACCACAACAACGATGCGCACCCGCAGCACATTCTCAAAAGACGAATCTCATGACTCCGTGATGAGCTGAGGAAACGTTTCGCGGGGTTCTTCCGCGGGTATCAACCCTTCTGCCCGACCGACACGCCATGTTCTTGCCCGATAAAACCCCCATTAGTGACTACAGCGTGAGACATTCGCGTTCGCTCTGGGGAAGGAAACAATGACACCGAGCATTAGAACAGCAGAAAGAGAAGGAACAGAAGTGATGTTGTATTTTCATGTGTACACCTTCCCCCAAAAAACGGTGTTTTGGGATGAAGAATCATAAAAGAAAAGTGTACCACACAGTAGAACTACGACGAAGGGAGGTTGGGCGTTTTGTTTAAGCTTTTTTCTTTTGCAAGCGCTGGGTGGGAGTGCAAGAATTAGTGGGAAAGGCAAAAGAAAAGCGCCCAGATTAGCTTTAGGTGATATCCACTAATCTGAGGTCATTTACCGCTTATACATAAATGAGCAGCTTGTGATGGGATTTCAAGCTAGCTGTAAATGTTCTCAGCATTTTCAAGCGTTCTAGTAGCTAGAAAATTGCATGGAACTTCAGGAGTTCTCCAAAATATTAGTTAAAGATCTCAAAACTGTCCCAACCATGGTACCACACTTCATTGTACACTTGATGGTTCTTTACAATAATTGAAAAAGACTTTGCAAGGAATAGTAAATGTTTCAGAAGAATTAAAAGTACTACACCTGTTTTGAGGCATGAAAAGCGGTAATCCAGTTACCGCGCGTATATGTCGGATGAGTTTCAACGCCTGTTTTCCGCTTGTTTTCACGAGAACCGCCCATTCTTACAGGCCTCATCAGACACAGAGCGGCTAGAATTCAACTTCCCCGAAACCTTCAACGATCACCTGTCAATCAAGAAGTTGCAAATGCCGGAAAGAAGGAAACAAAAAATCTCATTACAACCAATTTCCCGCATTACCGTATCGATAACGGAGCAAGAATTCTTCCAGCGTCCCACGTTCGTTGAGGTAGCGTGGCCTCCTTATCGTTAGAAGTTACGCATGGTTGGGCATGGAGGGGGGAAAATCAATCGAACAGCTTTTGCACCATGTTGCGGATAGATCATGCAACAACCGTTTTACTATTTCCGGTCCCTGGAACACGGTTTTCGCCCTCCAGCCCATATGGTCCCATTGGTTGCGGAGAGTCATCTCTCTGTGCCTGAAATTCCATTACACCATTACTCCATAAATCACTGCGTCATCTCCACCATCCAAAGTTGGGCCCTTGGCTCCACGGTGGTAATTATCCTCCAGCAGCTGTCGATCTAGCGACTCGCTTTCGGTCAGTTCAGCGATCTTGGTCACGCACAATAAACCCCCCACTTCCGAGGCATTTTCTCTACAAACCGAGGCGAATGCAAAATGTGCCCTGATGCTTCACATATTATACGGACATCTTGAAGTGCTGCCGTCACGCCACGCGCTAGGGCCGAACCGTGCGCCAGGAGGTCACACCATCCGATTTATGTTGCACAATTTGCACTCAAAACCAGCGTGTGGATGTACAATGGGGTGGTGAACGAGCATGGAAAGGCGTAAAAAACAACAACGGAGCAACCAGTTCATGGCGGCAAGATCGTTTAGAAGCTCGATTGTATCGATCTGCGTGCGGAGAGGGCCCCGATTTTGGCCAAATGTTTCAACCATTCGACGGAGGTTACCGGTTGCATCATAATCGATGGGTCCATAAGCGTAACACTTAACTAATTACACTCCCTCCCGCGTACCTTTGGGGATCACAGCGATGCCTTCGATTTGTAAGGCACATTAAGTGTGGGGAAGGAATTTACGAGGTGTGTTCGTCCAGCGATCGCCCCATAATCGTAATGTGGTGTATCGAAATTTTGAATGCAAAAGCAGTAGCAGCAGCAGCATCCAAAGTTTTCGCACACCTCATTCACACGGCGCCGGTAGCGTTGATTGCACGCGGAAATTAAGCCAAATCGATCACCGCACATTACACCATAAACGATGAGTCAAAATTTAACAGCTTCCGAGGATTAATGATCTGCGCTGGAGTTGGCTGCAAGAAGATAAAAACAAAAGGGGTAGAAGAGGATCAACAAACGTCGTTTGAAAATGCAAAACATCGGAATACCATCCGACGGATGGTAGGCATTTCCCCTTGGAAGGTAGCTATCACACGTTTATTGGATGCGTAAATCAATAACCGTGAGTTTCTTGTGCGCACTGGTTTTTATAACCCCACGCAGAAGCTCCCATTCCCACCTGACTCGCCACCCAGACTCAGGTTGCAGACTAATCACGGGCAACGCCGATTGTTTTTTTGTTTTGTTTTTATTCAACCCTCTTTGCCTGCGATGATGCTAATGAAGCCTATCAATTTCGGAACAAGGTGAAAGAAGGCTCATCACACTTTCCACGCGCTTTCTTCTCCACTGTGCAGCAAGCGCTGTGAGCCGGCGGATGGCAATGCGTGATATCTCGGGGTGCAACTTGTTCAGTGGGTCAGTGGGCCGGTCGTCTGAGGTGGGATAATCTAATAAGAGTAACATTTAAGCAACAATGCGTGGTAATCGATGGTGGTGGTGGCTGATTGAGCAAAAAGTCGGCGCATTGGCATGTTGCTTAACCCTGTTCATGGTGTTAATGGCAGGGGAGGCTAATTTCTCGAGAAGCATGTGGAAAACACAGTGAACTCGATAATGACACGCGTTGTGAAGTTGCTTGAAGTTGGTAACCCAATGAATCCTAAGTATCAACGCCAATAAAATTCTTCTCCTAATTACTACAACTTTTGAATCGGAATCAACTTCCGCTGTATGCCATTCTCTTGGCAACTACCCATAAAATTCTCGTATATCTCGCGAACAAACCTGACGACTGGAGGTAAACATTCCGTTAGCACGATATGATCTTGCACGCTTCGGTGTTGTCCTCGTTCCCATCTTGTCCAGTCCATTGGTTGGTTTTGTTGTCTTCGCTGCTCCCACTTTTCTCCCATAATTGTAATTGATGTTACGAGCTGTGGAGTGGAAGAGAAGATGCAGATGCACTGAAGGCACGGTACAGCAAAAGCCCGTCAAATGCAACAGGCCAACCGGCAAACATGACGCGGCGACGATGAAGAGCGCATTACATAACCCGATCGCATGTCTTTTTTTTCCTTCATTATCCACCCTACCCATTTACCGATGCCCCTTCGTACCCCATCGTTTGAATTCCCATGGGTTGATGCTTTTTTTTTACTTCTCTCCACCGCAAGCACACTCCATTCATGAGTGTTTGTTTTAAAATTACACTCAACTTCAAGTGGGTAAGGAAGTCCTCATCATACAACGCAAACCGACTCTGGAGGAAAAGAAAACTAAACAGCCGCTTTCAGCACGGTACGAGGCGATGGTACAAGCATTGACAAGTAGCTGCTTATCATGCGATCATACCTCGTGGGTGGTTGGGACGGTGAGAATACCGCTGATAGTGGATGCGGGAAACTGGGATGTTTTCTTTCTAATGTTGCTATCGGAACCATATTCTTCCGCTGTGTTGTGACAAAACGTACAAGATGCTTCATGGCATACCTGTTAGTAGATGTACTGCAGACGACAACAGAAGATCGCGATCGCAGCGATAACGGATCTTCACATCTTAACACTCTACTACCCTGTTTCACCAAACATTCCAATTGCGTTCACACATTTTTGCCAACCCAAACCACCAACTCTCATCTCAATAAACCGTTACCGTCGCCGGTAGCACACTCTGATCTGGATACGATCGATTTCTTCCGCTACTTTATACCACCCAGATGCGACGGGGAGAGGCAGTGCAGTTATGATTGTTTTATTTATTGTCTTGACACCTCGGTGCGACTTGCGGTACCCCGGGGAGCGGTAATGAGCTTTCCCAGGGAATTTTCTCCACACCGGTTCCTGGTGAAAAGTGGGACAAACTTGTCAATACATCTTCGTCCCGCTTTGCAGGTGGGAGAGCAAACGTTCTGTTTCGAGCAGCGGGGGAAATGGAGTTCTACTTCTTCCCGAGCCAATCGTTGGATTGGTTGTAATTGTAAGGCTATTTAATTAAAGACATTACCGCTGCCGACGACGAAGACGACGATGTTGCACTAAGTGCGCGTGCTTAAACGATTCTTGCCGCTGGCGCAATGCCGCTGGGAACTAGTTCAAGATCGTCTGGAATCTTGAGATGCCCGGGGTAGAGCCAACCCACAATCCTCCGATCAGCTCGGAAAGATCATTCAACTTCTAGCTCGGCGGTTCACATTTCGGGTCGAGTTGTGCGCATACCATAGCACAGATGAAGTCACTTAACGCTTCGGTCACGACCACTTGCCGTGGCGTGAATAATGGATATGGCGTAGGAGACAAATCGATCAAACGGCGTTTTTTTTTTGTGGTGGCGCGTGGTGAGAAGATCGTGCCCGACGGTACGGTTGTACCGATCGTGTCGATAATGAAATGCACGGAATTGAATTGTTGACGTTTATTGAGTGTTTTGCAGAACGATTAACGGTTCCGTTAGTTGGCACAGGAGACTTTAGCAGAATTGTAATGATATTTGAGCAGATTCGGACGCCTGTGTTCTAGAAATGGTGCTCAAAACCGGTGTTGGAAAAATGTTGAATAATTTCCAAGTTTGCTAAGAATATAGAATCTCAGATATAAGTTCAATATAACCAATACTAATTTATTTTATTGGTTTGTTCTTCCCAAGATCCAAGGTTCTTCTTCCAAGATATTCTCGAACATTTATAACCTTCAACATTATGTTTGATCAAAGATACAGATGAACTAGAAGATGTCCGAAGATGTGATCAAGTAGCTTGATGACGTACAAAGAAGATCATAATGATCTTTCGCCGATGCTCATCACTGCACAAATTTCCTATCCAAAATTTGTTTGATTCCTTGGAACAGATTGAAGGTATTCCACCCATCCGGTGTCGATCGGACGATTCCAACGTAACTAATCTCTCATGACCCAATTTTCCTTACCTCAACCTATTATTAACAATTGAGCTGCACTGCAGTTTCTGCCCAGTCTGTTAGCGAACTATTTTGTCCAACCACGCCTACCCGACCTCCCCGCTAGTGCAACCAAGCTGAAATCTAAACCATTTTCCAACCATTTCCTCATCTATCTTTACAGGCGAACGACGAAAGTGTGGCGATTGTGGACCACCACGGCGACACAACTAATACCTTAAAACAACACAGACACAACCGAATCGATTTTCTGCGCCACTATTCCACTGGTGTAAAAGCTGGTGAACGCTGAAGCTGGACCGACAAATCTGTCCGCCTGATGACATGTTGGCGGACGAGCATCACTGCCGCAGCCGAGGGCCGATGCCGTTACCGTAACGTGCCGCGCTTGATCCGTGCGCGATTGTTTCGCTCGCCGGTGGTTGGGTGGAGCTGTGAAAATTTCCACCGCGGTGGAAAGGCCTTCGTGAAAAGGCAGCGAGCGAGAGAGGACGTGAAACGTGCAGTGATGCAATAACTGTCCGCAAACTCGGAGTGTGTGTGTTAGCATAACAGCGAAGGGGTCTTCTGCGAACCGTGAATTTTCCCGTCCGTGAGAACCTTGGTGCGGAAAGTTTGCAGGAAAGGTGGCCCGAGAGGATGTCGTTTAGTTTTTTGAACGGTGTGATATGCGTGATCCAGTGAACGGTGTAACGGTGCAGAAACAGTTCATAAGATTTGAGTTTTATGGACATCAGTGAGTGAGTGCGTTCGGTGTTAACCTTCACCCGATTGCAAGTCTAAACGGTGCGTCACACACACACACTCTTTCGGATACGCGATTCGGATGTAACGCATCGCAAGCGTTCCAGCTGAACGACACCCCGGGGACCGGAATTCGAGTGAACAGAGTGCGAAAAAGAAAGAGCCGCGACATCGAGTGACGGTTGCTGCGAGCAAAGAAACCATTCCCATCCGCTAATGGCGGACAGTCGCGAAAGAATTCGTGCCCCACCACGGGACGGGCGCGAAGGGTTCACCAGCCCGCGGCAGGTGCTCCGGCGGCTGATGCTGCTGTCGGAGGGCAGACAGTACCGGGAGGCTGCCACCGTCGTCGGACGCCTCGGACCGTCCGTGCTGCGCTCGGTTGTGGCCGAGCTGCCGATGGACATCCTGATCGAGGCGCTGCCTCACAGTACCTACCTGCTCGAGTCCTTCTTCAACCGGTAAGTTCGTGTGCACTGGTAGTCCTTTCGAAAGGCCGCGAACCTGTTTGGCCGTTTGGGTTGAAGTGGAAGTTCAATGGTAGGTTCGATGGTACACTACTACTACTTTCACCATCGCCTCTCGCACAAACGAGTCATTGCTCATTCGCGATGATATATTTTGCATTCCCTTTCGGAGTTAGCAGCAACACGCCCCTAAGGGCAGCTTCTCGGCCGGCTAGAAACCAAAACAATAGGGCTAAAACGATCCAGTGATCTTCGGCAGGGTCACAGCTTCCTTCACACCGGCCGCCATAGAATGGCCAAATTTCGCCAATTTATTATCGATCGGACATTTGATTAATGGGAAGGTGAAATGAAAAGTTGTTTCACCACCGTGCGTAGAGAGGTGGAGATGGAGGCAGCCAGCCGGGCTGGGACAGTGTGTTAAGGTCAAACCAGTTCTGTGCTACAGGGTTTGGAGATGGGATGGAAATAAATTAAGCAGAAAGAAAGTGTCCGTTCGCAAGTCAAGGGTGTGTGTGTGTGTGTCCGGTTGTTTCGCAGTGTTCGGTGAAGATTTTATGATTTTTGTCAGTCGAAAGGATTCAGCCAAATGACAGCAGCATTGGTGGTTTCGCGGCGGGAGTCGTTTTGTTGATGTTGTTGTTGTTGTTGTTGCTGTTACTCCCAAGTGTGGTTGTTGTTTGTTGTTGATGTCGAGAGGCTGAGTGGCAATTTCTCCATCAGTCGCGTTGCCGAAAGGAAACACAAACGAAGCAAAAAAAGCAAGCTTAAAAACGCTTTACATGTCTCGAACGAGCTGCTTTCACTTGTCACGATCTGGGCAGCACTCATTTAAACGAACCCCTGGGAGGGGTAAAATTCCAACGGAGGAGGAGGTGATGATTATTTAGCAAATTTTGGCACCTGATTTTATTGAACGGACTCCTCGGAGCGGTCGATGGTCTGGTGACAACAATCCAAACGAGCGGCAGTTCATTAAAAGCCTTCAAGTCGGTGGAAGAAACTCGTCGGAAAAGCGGTGTAGAACGAGGTGACATGGACTGGAAAGGGGAGGGAAACAACATAAACATAAATCGGAATGCTAACGGTATGCGTTTGGGATATTGGGATTGAATAGTGGTTGGCAGCTACTTCGGAGCCATACGGAATCATTTGGAACACAATGCTGAATCGATCGTTAAGCAGAGCATCAGCATACTGAAATGATCACCGATTGAAATGCTTCTTTTTGGAGCGTGTTTTTTTTATTTCCTCTTCCGCAAGGGAAATTGTGATTGGACTAACAAATGCATTGAAAAGCGGGCAAGTCTTGCGGGAATGACCTGTATTCCAACCGAAAGTGGTGAGTAGCCGATGCATTTTCTTTGAAGAGAAAATAACTAGGCTACAACCTAAAGTAGATGCACAATGGCGCTGAGATTGCTCTGGTATGTACGTACAATTTGAATTACGCTAGCCTGTTGGAATTTGAGTAGGAATTAGCTCACTGGTCGAGTTGCCTCATCCATGGCCTTAATTACTAATCGAGTGGAGAGTTTTTTTTTCGGTTGAGGCCAAAGTTTAACGCCGAATTCGATACGCTCTAACTAAAAGATCCAACGGGATATGTTATCAGTTGAAGGATGAAAGAACTCCACCACCAACTCGGCGAAAAACGATTCACACACACGCACCAGCGCGGTACAGTTAATTGACCTGCGTAGGAAAACAAAAACTTCTTGCTCGCGTTTCGATCATTAATCATTTCGTGCCTTCAATAATGCGTGCGTGGCGTTGAAGGTACGGCAGCTCCATCATATGTAGATCGTATGCGTGGGACGTAGATGAGAACGCTCATTTCCAATAGCCCTCTTTATCCTGATTACTCCAAAATCTGCGAGTCATTCCAAACCAGCTTTGGTTTAATATTTCACGCACTCTTTCTTTCCCCCAGACTAAATGCCGTTGTGGCCACCCCACGTCCGGACGTCCCGTGCGAGGCGATCATGTGGCATCTGGTGAAGCTGTTCAGCAATCCGCACGAGACGGGCCTGCGGCAGCGATGCATGAAGCTCGCCCAAGCCATCGGTATCTGGCAGCCGTCCCTCAGGGAGTCGCTGCTCGCCCGCCGCAAACAGCTCGACCAAGCCATCCAAGGGCTGGGTGTGCACGGACTCACGGCAGATCAAACCGGCAGTCTCATCTCGCTGCACGTGGCGCTCAAGAATGAGCTCCAGCGGCACATCGACACGTACAAGGCGGCCATCCACAAGCTGGAGGAGCTGAGTCCGGTTACCGCCCATCAGGATCCTGCTCAATCGTCCCACCAGCGCCTGCTGGCGATCGGGTACGGCGACATTCAGCAGCGCCTGATCGACAACAAAACGTTGCTAACGATGCTAGACAAACCGGCGCTCAAGCAGCTGGCCCAGCTGGTGGAGAACCTGTCGCAGCGGGTACAGAACGACAAGGAGGTACTGTTTTGTGTGGGACAGATCCGTCGCACTGATGCGACGGCTAACACCGAGGAACGACCGGCGGCCGGGTTGCTGATGAACTACTCGCGCGGATGTGACACGGTGTTGGGACTGATGGGACCGATCGCCACACTGCCTCCGAGTAGCCCTACCAGCAATGGATGCAGCAGCGGTGGCAGTGATGGCTACCATTCCGATTCTGACATTGATGAGACGAAGTAAGTTGGGACGCTTGTTGGATGGATGGGTTCAGGGGAATCGCTTCCTATGATGTCTTCTTGCACTTTTCTTTTCAGTTCCGAGTTGGTACGTCAGTACAGCGTGATGTACAGCAAAAATCGTATCGACACACTGGACTCGCTGAACGCACTCCCTCAGCTCAAGCACGCCCATCAGCTCAAGGCAAAGATACTGTTCTCCATCATCGTGGTAAGTTGCCCCGTGGATGATCTTTTTTACCCAGCCAGACTCTTGAATAACCGTGAATGTGTCTTCCTGTTCCACAGCTTGCTTTCCGTGCCTGCCACGGCCTGAAAGAGCGCAAGGTGCTCGAGGTACGCCGCACACTGTTCGTGCTGGACGCAAACGACGATTCGACGGCTACGCTCGATCGGGCAGTTCGGCAGCAGCTGAAGGAGACGGCCGACCGGTTCCCGATGGGTGACGTCGAGCGACAGGTCGCCAACCAGGTGCTGTCCACGCTGCACGAGTACCCCTGCCTGGAGGCTTGCATACCGCTCATTCACTACATCAGCGACTGCGTGCGATTAGCGTGGCGCATGGTGAACCAAACCAACCCGTACTATCTGGATACGGACTTTACTCTCGGTAAGGGAGGAACCCCACGTTCAAGACACCTTGACCATCACTCATGCCACTCCTCCTTCCTATTCCCACAGGTCTTCTGCAACCGGAGAAGCACGAACGATACCCGATATCCGAGAAGCGGTCCGACATTATCCGTGCGTTCTTGTGGCCAGCACTGATGCAGAATGGACACTGCGTGTACAAGGCGGTCGTCGCTACTTAACCTGCTCCCACACAATATGACCTTTAGGATCAAGCACCAATACCAACACACCGGCACGGACGCACACCTGTACATAGAGAGAGCGAGAGAGAGAGAGTCCTTTTCTGGGTGTATTTTTACTGAGGAAATAAAATTTTATTTGTATACTTTTTAAGTCGTCTTTGCTGGAGCGTTGGGTCGTCGCGCCTCGAGCACGTCCGAAATCGGTAGCGGCTGAAGCTGCAGCTTCGTGCACACCCGGCTAGCCCGGCTACACTCGAGCAGGTGGGCCTGGTAGTAGCGCACGATGTCGGTGGGAAACTTGAACCGCTTTTCCTGCTCCTTTTCCAACCCGAGGGCGTACATGCCATTCTTGCCGGCGTGTCGAATAAACAGGTGGAAGTAAGTGTCCGGCGCACGGATCGAAAGGATGTAGCGAATCGTTTCGTGCTGCGTTTGGAGATCATAATAAAAAAAAGTTAAATAAAGATTTGACCACAAATCGGCACTGAGTAATGACCTTACTTTTAGCTTGAACGGTCTCACTATACACGTCCCGGCGGGACGATCCCGCAAAAGTAGCTCACAGTATCGTCGATCGATGTCGTAGTAAAAGGGTTCTAGCTCAACCGTATCATTGATCACCACGTAGCGTGGTTTGTTTGTCAACACACCGGCTGCAGACAGCTGGACCGTCGGCTCCACGGAATCGCCCGCCGTCACTTCACAGTCATCAAATTGCTCTGCCCGTCGACAACGGCAGTACACGAGATCGCGCAACACCTCCGAAAAACGGTCCACTAAATTGACGATCAAATGGTAGGAAACGACCAAACAGCAGCAACTCATCGCACCGAGCGTGTACATCCAGCGTGCACCGTCTACCAGCAGGAACTGTACGTTGGTGAGAAGCAAACAATCTGCATCTACACATCCAGCCGGTCGAGCAACCGAAGTATCACAACTACTGTGCCGGTTTGGCCATTGTTAGCGCAGATCAGTTACGAGGCGCAGGATCAGGGGAGCGCTGTGGCTGGTGTGCGGCTCATCTGGCTGGTCGTTTGCCAGGCAA
Organism: Anopheles bwambae; assembly: GCA_007018985.1. Taxonomy (NCBI): domain Eukaryota; kingdom Metazoa; phylum Arthropoda; class Insecta; order Diptera; family Culicidae; genus Anopheles; species Anopheles bwambae. Next base: position 14,655 of record SIXB01002313.1, on the reverse strand, counting down.
GCGTAACCAATCCGGCGGTGCACATGTGCGTTCGGTAGTTTTTATGAGTAAGTCTCCTGATTGTCATTTATTACCGATTGCGTGCGGAGGAAGAAAGTGAGTGAGTGTGTGTGTTTGTGTGTGAAAAAAGTACACTTACGGATTGAGCAAACGGCGTTTGGAGCCGTTCTGTAATCCGGTTGGATGTGCTAGTGTGGTGGTGGTGTGTAGAGTAGGTGAAGGGTTCTACTCGGGGAAGTCGTATTCAACGCTCTTTGGACGATGGAATTGTGTATTTCAGGAACAACGGAGCTCGGAGCTCAAAATAATACCACGAAAGTTAATTGCTTTCTATGAGTAATTCATTGCTGGTAATGCTGGACAAGTAATAGGAGCTGAAGGTTTTGCAGCGTAATAGAGACGACCTTCGGAGTTTTTATTAGTTTCTTGGGAGAAAAAAGAGCTCAAACAAATACACGAATAAAGCAAAAATCCGAAAGAACTTACCTTGAAATCGTCACCGCAATTTTCTGCATTCAGTATTCTAAAACAATGTGTTTTTTCTCAGAGGGACTTCCTACTTACATGGAAAAGTGAACGCAGGTACAGAGCGAACACGTGTCGCAATTTGCGACTCGCTGCGCGATTGTCGCGAAGCACTTTTTTCCTTTTTCTACGAAAGTTTGCATGCAATATTGTGTGAAATGTGTTGCGTTGAAGCCGGTCGCAATGTTTCAATTTTAACGGTTCATTTCCCGGAACAACTTCGAAATTCAAAAACTGTGACCAAATTTGAAATTGATTGGAAAGTTTTCAAACTGACCAGTAAGTTGGCACATTTTTTTTTGGCGCATGCTGTTGTGTTGTCATGAATTTGCCATGATTGGAACATCTCACTCGCTTATTATCGCCAGGATCGAGGGAAACTAGTGACGGAGCTGTGTCACGACACATTGGTAATGCGTATGAGCTCGGTAAACCTGACCGTGGGAACATTTGATGCCAAATTGTATGGACGAACATGTTACGGGGACATTTGGCTGCAATAGGAATTGTTTGTTTATTTTTTTTTACAAGAACATTTTTGGACACATTTACCAATCAAATCGAGCACAAAATAATCCCGACTTAGTTTAAAGTGATTTTTTGGGCCAATTTTTTTATTGAAAATAATTACAAAAAAAGGAACGTTGTTTTACAATCGTTGCTGCAACATGTGCAAAGCTCGGCCTTAGCGCTTTTTTTTAATTTATTTTATGCCTTTCTCGAAGAACCATCAAAATGTTTTACCGATTCGGAAAACATCTTGTTTTTTGCGTTCTTCTAAAAATTATATCTTATTTACATCGTTAATAAACGAAATGATTTAAAATTCAGTAGTAAAAGTTCGAAACAAAACATTGCACCCACAAATCGCAAGTCTTCTTATGGCATTTATGATGAAAATTGCTCCACTAAACAGTGAACTGATATAATTAACTCATCACACACATGTAAAAAGAGTTCTAAACCCGCGCCCTGTCGCTTTCCCTTTCCGTTCACGATCGCATAAAATGTTGTGCCGTCTAGCGCTCGTTAGCACGTTTATCAACCGCTCGTTAATTCCACCGCGCGTCTGTTTGCCTAGAAGTCGCTTTAATCGATGCGTAATTTGCACCGCAATTACAGTAAGCAATTATGTTCTGCCACTCAGATGGACGTGCTGCTGCTGCTGCCGCTCCAGGTGTACATAGAAGACCAAGCGATCCGGTAAGCATCAACTGAAAGCAACTCGACGATATGGTAAGCTGATAACCAACAACCTGTCAACCCGCTCAAAACACAGGTGCCTTAGCAAAGGGTGTTATGCCGGTAACAAGTTGCCACCCAAGAACGGATGAAAAGCTCTGCGCTTTGGGCGCTATACCGTCACCAAGGCGATCTTGAGCTTTCGATCAACAAACGGTCAATGTCGGGATAATGGCCGCTAATAATATGCGAAACCACCAGCTGGGCTTTTTGCGCAATCGGGCGCAGTCGTCGCACGCCTACAGGGCTGGAAGTGTGCCCGATTCGGGGCGTGTGTGTGTGTGTGCAAGACATCAACCATGACATCGGTTATACCATGAACTACCGGTCGATTTCAAGTTAAGAGTGTTTCTATATAATTAACATCGAAAGTAAAACTTTATATTGTGTGAAGCTCTAAATGATGAAGACACATCAACGCCTATCGCGTACAATGCATCAAACAATGTAGATACCGTTATTGTCGTGCGCATTCACGTGCACTTACTGCAGTTTCTGTTTCGAGCAGGTCGTCGGTGATGTAATGATTCAGCTTCCGTGACCATTTATCGTGTCATAACAAAATCATGTGGATGGCAATAAATCGATTGCCACCGTGGGGTAATGAATGAACGTCTCGAGTCCTTTTACTGCGGAGCGTATCACTTGGCATTGGTGATGACGTCCATTACTCGCTTGCCGATTAGTAGACGCGCATGTGAGTAAATTAACGGCATCAAATCATTGTCAAATCGTGGCATTACTCCACGACAACTTCGAAAGCTATTTGTTTTTCACGTGCAAGATGGCGATGTTTGCAATCACGTCCAATTATTTGCCTGCGTGTGGTTGTGTGCGCCACAACAACAAAAAATCCCATTACAAGCAAACACCAAACTGCGGGAAAAACATAGACAACCGCAGCCGATCCCATTCCTATCCCCAGTTGATGACCGCAGGCGACATTGACAGACTTCCAACAGCCCGCCCGCCGTCTCTCTTGAGGGTCCCTGAGCGGCGCCGCGATAGTACGGTTGCATTCGGCACTGATGCAAGCCACGGCGTGGGTTTCATCAGCCATTAAACTCTCGCGGTGCATCGATCGATGATGCGCTTGTAATCCCCCCACACACACCACAGAGACAATGCATCCAATTCTGCATCCAATTGCCGTTGCGGTTTGATCCAAATCAAACCATCGCCCTACGCAAAACGGAACGGATAGAAAAGCAGAACCAGTCACTGGAAGACACGGTGGCGCCAGCCAGAGATGACGCACTAGCCAAAGTTCGAGGTGAAACTTTCGGAATGGTTACTGCCGGATTGTGCCAGTTCGTTCGCCTCCCAGACATTCCTCAAATTGCGCTGTCAAACTGATAATTGGTGTCGGATTTTTTGCTTCTCGCCCATCGTTCTGAATTGATAAGAGCATACGAAAATAAACAGAATGATGTGAATAAACTAATCCAGGGTTGTACGGACGGTTCTAAACGTCACAAGGCCACACTGTCGATGGATGCTGCGGACGAATTTCTGCCGGGTGAATGAGCTACCGACCGGAGCGAGTGTCTGAGTGCGTAACGGCGCAATGGGTAATGGATCTTCCCGTCATCCCGGCGTTATCAATCAAAGCGAAGGGAATCATGACCTGGAAGGCTGGATAGCGTAACACATCCCGGTTGCGAGAGGTTATTCGCATCCCTTCGTATTGACTGGCATTCCTCTTTGCTTCGTATTCTTCACCGTCACATGGCAACGTGATGGCCGTTACTTTCCCACGAGGAACGGCTCTCAGCATCCACGGAGCATGCGCCTTTGCGTGTATTTGTGGATGAGTGTTTGTGTGAGTGTGTGCTGGTATTTGTGCAATTTCCTGCTTCAGACGTCATACATCCTCGGTCGCAAAAGCAAGGAAAGGTATGGTAATTCTACCCGCTCCACCGTAAGGATAACGTACCCTCGCGCAACATTCACCCAAGGACGTTTCGCACACCAGATCTCAGTCAGAAAACGTCCTTTTTCGGGCAGGGAGCCGCCATTCGCTGGGGAAATAGCAAACGGTAAGCATCCTGGTACGGCGGAACTGTGAAAGTGTGTTAAAAAAAAGGAAAATCTTTAAAAAGTGATCATGGAACGTCAGAGAAAGACCTTTAACCTTGTCAAGAATCAATGAAGGTTTTGTGCTCAAGCAAACAAGCTACCCAACCATTGCCGCACTACGGAAAAATGCCCGTTTCGGTGCAGGAAGGCGATCAATTATTATACCAATCATATCAAGTGTGCTCCAAGCATCATCAATTATGGGTGGATGTTGTGAACGTGACGCGAACTGAAAAAAAAAGCGAGGGACAAGAACGGTTTCGCAAGGGAAAAGTCGCATTAGCAAAAGTTCATCGTGAGCGCACTGCGAACCTGTCATCACGTGACGCTGCTGGTGATGCTGATTTGTACCGAAAGGGCGATATCGCAAGTGACATGGACAAAAAATCGATTACATCCCTGTGTTGACTCGGTCATCTTCTGCATGTCCACAGCACACTGCAAAGTGTACCGGAAGATGGTGCATCAGTTAGTCCTGTTTGTTTGCAGCCTGTAACTACTGTTTGCTTGACCAAAGCTTATCAGTGTTTGCGCGGCAGAGTACAATTGCGTAAAATTCTGGAGGAGAATATTCGCCCGCAATAAAGGTGACGTTAGGTGTCACTGTGGGGGGCGGGTTTGCTAAGATAACATCTCGCACTGTCCGTGACCATCTAACGAGCCGTCAAGGTTAGGGCCAGGAAGAATTGGCGCGAGTGTTCACGAAAAACAAAAGCTGCTAATTGTATGAAACACGTTTTGGGAGCAGAACGACTCGGCTCGAATTTTATGCAATTCTTCACGATATGATGGAGACTAAAACAACAGCTCAAAAAAAAATCCCTACACCATCACGTTAGAGGTCATTTGATTAGCAGTAGGAAGGAAGATGAGAGTGAACAAAAATCCCCAATCCCGTCAAAAACGTGACTCAACACGTTTCTATATCGACGCCATGCCTTTTGATTACCGAAAAAAGGCACAAACACACCCAATCCACAGGCTTCACGCACTGGTGGGGGTGGGAGTGTGTTTGGAGCTTAAAGCCGCTCGGAGACTCGATAAAGTTCACCCTAAACAAAACTCGTTCTCTAAAAACGTATTCAAAAAAGCTGTTTTCTAACAGCAAAAAATCGCATTCCTTCACCCTACCGTGCAGCCCAACTACAGAACTCACACGCGTCACTTGACACACGCAGCCCGCCGCCAAGAAGATGTTTGTTATCACCCGGTTCTAAACACTTGGCAGGGCAAGTGTGCGGTGCGGGAATCCGGTGGTGAGGTCTCTCTACAGCTGAGTGCCACCACGTCGAGGGGACGGTTTTTGCCGATCCCATCGGTGAGTTACCCGTTTGAATGAGCGTTAGAAAGCGAGCGGCAAACATGCGGCCGGTCGAAACCGTTCGAAGCATTCGTACGTTAACGCTCGCACGGTGTGGAAGGAAAAGCCCGCGAAGTCTGCTACACAGGAGCCGGGCTCTAGGCGCGTCGTTAGGGATTTTGAACGGTGAGGACACAAGTGGACCGGGTGTACTGGGAAAAGTGAAAAAGTTCGTAATTTATTGTACAACTACAAGAGGCTCTTTTGTGTCGTAAAAGTGTTAAAGAGCTCCAACCTTCTGTAGTGCGTGTGTGAGTGTGTGAAGGTATGTGTTTTGCGCGGTGGTTTTCAAGGATGTGTGCCTTAAATTGCGCTTTCAATCGTTTCGCAGCGGTTGAAGAACACAATGCTAGAGAGCCCCCTTTTTTCTTATGCCAGACTGACCTTGAACCCTTCCCTGAAATCATGATTCGCTTTTGTGCCCTTAAAGTGCCCCTTCCTGTAAACAACCAACCAACCCTTGTGAAACTCTTACAAGCTGCCGGAAGTATTGAGCCCGAAGACCATCGCGATCGGTTGTATTACGCACCATGAATCCAGCTGCAAAATCCGTGACGTTAATCGCTCGCTTGCGTGTGTGTGTGTGAGGGGGCTTTTCCCTTGAACATCCTCCGATGTGTGGTTCCCGGTACAAAACCCTCGTTTAGTCACCCGTTAGGTGTACCATTTTAAAATCGAGCATTGAACGCACTGAAACTAAAGGCGAACTGTTTAAATAAAAGCCAACAAACAAAAGTACGTTCTTCGTACGTTACGAGTGACGTACTTGTGGTTGCCGATGCCGATGCTCCGATACAATGCTGTGGCTGTGGGGTCTGAAGGGTAAAAGAAGGTGTTTCGTCACGTTTCGATTAGCCGATCGTCTTTTAATTGACGAAGTTTTCTGATCGGAAGCTCAATTGCCGCGACCAAGACGCAGGGGTGCGATGCGGCCGGCCGGTGAACGTTGGTAGTTTTACGTCGGTTAGTTAGACAGGCAGTTTAGAGGAGCGTTTTTGTAAGGGAGTGCATTGTACACGGTCTAGGTACAGGTGTTTATGTGTGAAACGTGTGTTTACTTGGAACATATGCTGTGCGTAATATCAATACAAGAGAATTAGACAATTGTGTGCGATGGAACAATTGGATCAAAATAATTTGTAATCGAATCAAACTATACGAATTAGATTATTTGACATGTTTTATCAAGTTCTAATTGGATTTATCAATCACCCTGTGCGGAAATTGTCTCTAATCTGTCACCTTTAATACACAATTTGTCTCTGAACGGCCATCATCGCCAAACGCTTGCCTGCGTGCCGCGTTCAGTTCGACTCCATTGTCGGAAGAGCAACGATCGGCGTTGTTTACACAATCCCGATACTGTTCGCTATTTCGACAGTGGCTCGGCTGTTTTTTAATCCACTATTTTCCCCCTTCAAATTACACCTATTACGGCCTATCGCCACCGACCGTAAATCAGCCTCCCAGTAATCCGTCCTGCCTCCTTGTCAACAGTGTAATGTGTTTTATTTGATCTGTGTTAGAAAATTATACCTTTGCCCGCACGTACTTACAATGTGGTTGCTTATTGGTGTACAATAGCATTAGTTAGGTTGTAATGATATGCGAGCGTGCACGCGCGTATCCGTGTGGATAGGGACGGAGTGCCGACAACTGTGAATAAAGCTCGTTTTACGCTATTGAAGCCCACTCATGCCTTTACCGTCCCCTCACCTACAGCTTGTTGTGACAGCCCGGGACACCGAGGACCACACAAATGGAGGACGACGCACTGAACAAGGACGAGAAGCAGCGCAAGGACTCGCTGAAAAGTGCAAAGGATGCAGCGAACGGAGACGGTGGCGGCGGTGGCGACGGCGGTGACATCGTGCTCAAGCCCAAAATGACACTCGTCAACGGGATCACGGTGATCGTCGGTTCCATTATCGGTTCCGGCATTTTCGTCTCGCCGACCGGTGTCCTCATCAACACGGGCAGCGTCAACATGTCGCTGATCGTTTGGATCCTCTCCGGGCTGTTCTCGATGGTAAGTCGGTGGCGGGTGTGACGGGATGCAAAACAACTTAAGGGAAACCGATCGCAGCAACAAACAGGTTTATGCCGGTCGCCGTTTCGTTCGAGAACGTCTGAAGAATTGGAACCTTCGCGGCACGACGACGAGTGTGTCTGTGACGGTGGTAATAAAAATTCGCCAAATTCGCCGACATAAAACCCGTTAGGTGGACGAATTGAATAATGAGACGAGACGAAATTGAGCAATGCGACAGCCAAACATTTTGGTTTTGAGGGGGACGTTTTGTGGGAACACAGGAAGGACACCGCAATCAGCTCCAATGCAAACCAAATGTTTTTGTTTTGTTTTGCAGGTTGGTGCCTACTGCTACGCCGAGCTGGGCACAATGATCAAAAAGTCGGGCGCAGATTATGCGTACATTATGGAAACGTTCGGCCCGTTCCTGGCCTTCATCCGGCTGTGGATCGAATGCATGATAGTGCGTCCCTGCTCGCAGGCCATCGTGGCCCTCACGTTCAGCGTGTACGTGCTGAAGCCGTTCTTCCCCGAATGCCAACCGCCCGAGGATGCGGCCCGCCTGCTTGCCGTCTGCTGTATCCGTAAGTAATCCGCGTAATTGTATCCTTTATTATCCTTTCACAGCGACTGGGAGCTGACAGCATCGGCCCACGAGAAACGAGAATGGAATCAATTTCCGCCTACTTTTACGACGCACCACCATCCATTACACAAAGACAAACACGCTGCAGAAGCGACAACCGTTTTATGGACCGGAATTAGATCGCTTATGCAAATCAGCAATACGGAGAAGCGGAAAAGAAACCTTCGTTCGTTCGGAGCTATTTCGATGCGAAACAACAATTTTACTTTTTGATCTCAGGCCGTCAACGATTGGATTTTATTTTAAAACTGTTGTCCTTTTTCGCTCGTTTCAAACCCGTTCGTGCACATCTCCTGCCCATCCTTTAGTGGTGCTGACGTTCATCAACTGCTGGGACGTGAAATGGGCCACGGCGGTACAGGACATCTTCACCTACGCGAAGCTGCTCGCCCTGTTCATCATCATCGGTGCCGGTGCCTACTACCTGTTCCAAGGTAAGTTCCAGAGTTCCGCTCCTGTACTGTAGTTATGCAAGCGAGCGCGTGTACGACTATGGTTAGCATAAATCAGTAGCCGACCAGGTGCTGATACATCTGTTACGATGCAAAAACAGGCTCGGCAGTACTGTTTTCTCGATGCGATCTGACTACGTCATACGTGTGTGCCACCCGTTGACGACAATACGCGCGCGTAAAGGAGACGCTGAGCACTTTCACACCGGCCGGACACGTGGAAACAGTGTTGAAGGTGTACGAGATTTATTTGTTTGTTTTGATGCTAGATGCAGGGGTGGCTTACAGTAGCCCAGGAGTGGTCCAGGGTAGGGTTATAGAGCAGTAAACCGTTTAGCTTCTTCGACCGGGGGGAGACAAACAGGTGCTGTGTCGCAGAGCATTTGTGTGTTGATTTGACGTTTTATTGGCCTTCTGTCAGGACCGGAAATGTGGCCGCGTATCGCGTAAGCCTCCCGCTGCAACAATGTAAGGGATAGGCTCGTTGACATAGTCACGTTGCTTGGCAACAGCTCTTGATCTTGGATCTACGCACGATCAAATGGTTTACTGGCAACAATCTCGGCAAGGCACCGCTGAAAGCCATTCCCAACTAACCATCATTAACGAGGCAGTTGGAAGGCTATTCAAGCGGCACAAATTTAATGCATCCCATTCTGTACGAATTGCCAAAAATTGTCCTCTAACAAATCTGTACTCTGATGAACGGAGCTCATGATGCTCTAAGCAGGATTATGTCAGCTACAGTGCCGCGTGCACCGTCAGCCGCATTAAACGATCATCGCGAACACTGTCGGAATGTGGTTCAGCCCGTGTGCCGAGACCAGCCCACATTCAATTAAGCTGATTTAGCTTATGCTACCGCTGCGTCTTTTGACGGCCTAGCCGTAGAACATCATGAAATCATTGTCCGCTGACCGATATCTCGCGTGCGTTAAATTTGATAATAACAGTGATATTCTAGACCGGCCGGCATCGCTTCCCCGGCAACGCGGGTCGTGCCTGCCCCCGGGGTTCCATGATGCTCTTCTTTTTGCGAGATTGGCCCTTTCCGTAATTGTTTTTACGTCCATCAGGCTTTAGTTTCTATCGATTTTCAGCGAGCAACAAACAAACATCTGTCTCTCATCGTCTTTCGTTTGTTGCGGTGTCTGATTGCATTTCGTTTCTCCTTTCGCCCCAGGCAACACGGAACACTTCACCTTCGATAACACGAAAACGGAGGTAACATCGCTCGCATTGTCCTTCTATTCGGGTTTGTTTGCCTACAACGGTTGGTAAGTTTGCTTTCATTTCGAATTGTTCGATTTCTCTTCCTTGCGCTGATTGTTGTGTGTTGCGACCCAATGGGTCCTTCTAATGATGTTCACCAGTGGGCAACACACAGCGAGACAGATGTATTCCCTGTGCGTTACAAAGGTCGCCTCGTTTTGGCCAGACCAGAGACATGTCAGCCATGATATACAGTAATCCTCTTACGCGACAAATCCATTTGCCCACAGGAACTATTTGAACTTCATCATCGAGGAGCTGAAGGACCCGGTGAAGAATTTGCCCCGTGCCATCGCAATTTCCTGCACGCTGGTGACGGTCGTGTACGTGTTTACCAACGTGTCCTTCTACACGATCCTGTCGCCGGAGGAGGTGCTCGGCTCGGAGGCGGTCGCCGTCACGTTTGCCGATCGGGTGTTCGGTATGTTTGCGTGGACGATACCGGGTAAGTGTTTTGTGCCGCATCATGCTGGATCGAATGTCGTCATCGCCTACGATTATTTTATTTCCGGATGCCCTGCGTCTCCTCCATCTCGTACTCCTTTCTCTCCATTTAGTGTTTGTCGCCCTGTCAACGTTTGGAGCGGTGAATGGCATTCTGCTTACCTCGTCCCGCCTGTTCTACGCCGGCGCTTGCGAAGGTCAGATGCCGGAGATTCTTACCATGATCCAAATACAGCGCCTCACACCAACGCCCGCCGTGCTGATTATGGCGCTTCTTTCCATGCTGTATCTGACGGTATCGGACATCTTTGCCCTAATTAACTACGTTGGGTTCGCCACTTGGGTGAGTGTCTTCGTATGCGGAAGATTTTCGAACTTAACTGACAGTGAAGTTATTTAAATTCTTGCTCTTTTCCCATCTGCCTCATACTCTACTTGCAGCTAAGTATCGGTGCGGCCGTACTGTGCCTACCGTGGTTACGGTGGAAGCAGCCGAAACTGAACCGCCCGATCAAGGTGAATCTCATCTTCCCCATCCTGTATCTGATCGCCACCGTCTTCGTCACCGTCGTCCCGATGATTGCCAGCCCGGTAGAGACGGGCTACGGGTGTCTTATGATTCTTTCCAGCATTCCCGTCTACTTCATATTTATTGCGTGGCGAAACAAACCCAAATGGTTCAACCGCTCGATGGGTAAGCTGGGGCTGTGCCGGTGGAACCAGCAGCACCATGTCTGGGACAGCTAGTTGTAGTACCGAAACAGGAGGAAAATTTCTCAGAACTCTCTCCGGAATCGTCCCTTCCCATTCATTCCATTCCCTAATCCGTATTCCTTTCCCTAAATGTGAGCTTTTTGTAGAAGCTTCTTTAAAGCCATTCCCAACCCGAAACGTTTCCCTCCGTTCTGCCATCCTGGTTTAAATCTGATTGGCTGTAGTATATCGATTGTTTTCCTCATTTGCTAAAAAAAATCCCCTCTCTTTCTCTCTTTCTATAAACTGTTATTTTTTTCTCTTTCTCTCTCTCTTTCTCTTCCAATGTTGGAATCGTGTTCACAGGTGGAATTACGCAGAGTTTACAAAAGTTAATGATGGTGGTGCGGCCAAAACAGAAATAAGCGCGAAAAGGTTTTTATCAGTTTTATGCTTATGTTTATACTTTTCCTAGTTTGCTGTTTGCACACTAACAGGGTTTTCTACCGTTTTACTGTACTAATCCCGTTTTGAGAGTGTATTTTGTCTGTCTTTTTCTTAACACTTTCATTGCGTTTTGATGGCTTTTGTTAGCATGCATTTAAGGATTTGGAAGATATGGATTGAATTAAGATCACGGAATACAAATCTTCCACACTCTTCAATAATCTTACATACGTAATTTTTTTTACTATACGCACCACAATTTCAAAACTAAGCAAAGCAAAAAGAAGATCAAATAGTTCGCACCATGATCGAAACTTCGCTAGCGCACCACAATAACTAATAACAATATCTTCACAATATTATAAGTTAAATTTGAACTAGAGTGTTATGTCTAATTAATATTTTATTCCTCTCTCTCTCAAACTCCTCTTTCCAACTCTTTTTCCAGTGGGTCTTACACGGTTCCTCCAAAAAATGCTCATGGTCGTAGGAAAGACCAAACCAGCTCAGGTTTAAACAAACATGCATCCATACGATCATACGAACACACCGTTGCCATCATTTGCTGTGTATGCCGACCAAAACGAGGATAGAGCCATTCCAGCTCTACATTCCAGAACGGCGCAGAAGTAGTAGTGCGAAAGGATTAGAGCAATCTTTATGTTGTTTTAAAATGTGTTTTTTTTTTTGTTTGTGCTTGTTTGATCGTCCCATCCCTTGCTGAAGGCTGTTAAAATGTATTCGTTTCTTTTAAAGTAATTATTATATTATGTTCTAATAATTTGACGTCAGTTACAAATTGATTTCGTTAGAAGGGATGCCACGTGGCGTAAAAAGAAAATGTCGTGGAAAAGTATCAGTAAGACAGACGATTATGTGAAATAATTGCATTTCAAAGAAACATTCCCATCACTGTGTTTCGTTCTGTTCGAACAGGCGCATTAGTTTCTTGAGTAGACAGTCAGTCAGGCACATCTCAACCATTTATCAAACAACTCGAAGCAAAACAGGTCCACAAGTCAGGGAAACAGTGTTCAGGTTTTAAAAAAGTTCACTCAACGTTTATGTTTTCTAGCTGAATAATTACTGAATCGGCTCTGCAAAACAGCAAAAGGCTTTTACTTTTTTTTTATTCTATTTCAGTCAACGAAAAGCACATATCAATATTTTAATCAAGTTGGAGTATGTGTTACGCCGCCGCCAAAGCAGAATGGTGCTTGTTTCTGTTTAAATAAGCTATTTATATAAACGCATTCCACAGGGGAAAGGATTGCTAAATTGCTAAATTATTCCGTGTGCTTGGTAACTGCTAACAAATAAAAAACGGGCAAAAAGCTATACAATTGCAAACCTATTTAACATTAACAACTGCAAACCAAATATTTGCATGAAACGTATTCAAATTATAGCGAAAAGACTTTGTCGTTTAAAAAATTAACAGACAGTTGTTTTTAACGGAGCTTCCATATGCCTGATTTCTATAGTAAATGTGGTCGATCAGCATTGGTCCCCTCGTGTCGAAAGCATTGTAGTCGAATTAGTGAAGGAAAGGAAGTGTAAGGAGTAACGCATACATATATGTATAGCTCGTATGGCTCTGCACGATCTCTGTGCAAAAACAGATTTGCAAAGAAAAGAAAAAGTCCCAAATGAGCTATGTTGTTGACAATAATAATAGAAACACAATGTTCGCACGAAAAACCCTGGACGGGTATTGGTAGTGGCCGCTGTCGAATACATGTATTATTCATAATCAATCATCATGCTCGAATAGAGAAAGTATATCGTTAGGTGTCATATAGTTCTACATGTATATAGAGCGTACAAATGAATGCAAACACCGGCGCTTTCGCAGCGATCAGATCCTTGGAAATATTTATCGAAGCGATGAAGCAAGCTACAGGAGAAGATAACATTAAGGCATGAGTGCCGTGCGAAAATAGCCAGCGATGTATCAATGTATTGTAAAGTATTGTCAAATATACGATGAAACAAACCAAAGTACGGCCGAGGATGTTTATTGTGACCCTAAACGGGTAATAATTGGAGTATATCACAGCATAATTCAAATGCGGTCATTTTGGAAGCATTGGCAACTCTGCCGGGACTTTACCGCTTCGTTTTCTGCAAACGAAACGGGGTTGAGTTAAAAAGTGATTGGTCACACAGCAACGAAGCATACCTGTATAGAATGTAATGCTGGAACATGAACACCAGATCGAATAGAATAGAGAAGATCCCCAAACCAAACTTAACCGGATCGCCTCCGATGGATCTCCAATCATCTGAAAATGAAAAAAAAGGTAAAATGTAGGTATTTTAGTCATTCAGTAGCTTCAACTACCTTTGGTGTGTAACTTACCGAAATTCCAAGCATTTATAACCATCTGCAGTATGCTGAACAGTCCACCAGCGAGATCCAGTAATCGATTCATGATCTCAAACCCTTCCGTACTCTTGCGACGATAGTTCATGTAAGCTTGCGGAAAGTACTTGATCATGGTAGTGGAGAGCTTAATATAGCTAAGCACATACAAGAAATCTAACCAATGCATGACATTCCACATAGCACAGCCCATCGTTGCAAAGATGATGAGCAAGTAGGTAACGATGATCGATTTCGCCGGTTTGGATACACTGTTTCCACCAGTTTCGTATATCCAACACTGGAATATGGTAAACCCGGTACCGAACACGGCGTGTACCGCAAACCCTATATCATTTCCAATGACCGGGTTCAGTCCAAAGGGATGGCGTTGGTAGTACTCGTCCTGTTTTTCAAAAAAAAAAAATATTACAAGATAATGACAAATGTCTTTACGGAGAATACCGATAACTCACCTCCACAAAGGTATTCCAGTAAAGGAACACATTGAACACCACGTAGCTTATGTGTCCCACTATGTTGATGTACAAAAAGTCAAAGCTTAGTCCGACCACACTTTTCCGACGATAGTTTAGCCAAATCTGTGGGTAATACCCCGCAGACCAGCAGGCAGTGTAGGCCCATCCAACCATCAATGATATGATCATCAATGGTTTAAACATAGCCACTTTGATCAGCAGGAATAGCCGCGTATCGTCCACTACTCCTTCCGGTTCTACCCATGGTTGTACGATGAAGCGTCCCTGTTTTACCGGTTCTATCAACAGCGAGATAGAATGGTTGTTCCAGCCTTCCACGAAAGAGATGGTTTGATTGGATTCAATCTGCATTGCTGCATCTTGGGGCCAGTACAGTTGCAAATCAAATCGGGATGATACATATCCACTGAATTAAGAGTAAATGAGATAAGGTGCTATGATGTATCGCCATTGTCACCGTACTTACCTGGCTTCAATGTTAAAACTGGCCGTTTCACCGAATGTTACAACCAAAGACTGAGGGACAAGCGATAAGGACACATTGTAAGCACGTACCCTACCACCGCCTACGAACACTCCCAGAATGACCCACCAAAGG
>SIXB01002312.1:0-28950 GCA_007018985.1 Anopheles bwambae | reverse complement strand
TTGCTCTTCTCCTCCTCCTCCTCTTGTTTTCCCCTTCCCAAGCAACATCCATTGCTAATGTTTGGTGTGGGTGTTTGCTCGTCTTACCAGAAGTGATTGAGCAGCGACGCGCAGCAACTTCTTCGTACGATCGTGGGACAGCAAAGATTGTCCGCCCGTCCAGGAGCACACACACACACACACACATACCGTTTGGGGTCGGATTTGCTGAACTAATGGAAACCCACACTTAACAAATCCCTCTGGGGGCACTGCTGCTACTGAACACATTGAAGGTGTACACATTGTTGGAGTTGAGCGTAGTGAAAGCTCACCATTTTGCACGTACCTAGCGAACCACCCAAGGAGAAAGTACGTGAGCGGGACCGTTTCTTTGACCGGGTTTTCTTTGCATTTGTAGCGACTTTCCCCTCCTTTCGGAGGGGTCACTCTACGCAGCTTCGATCGATTATATTGTGCCCAGTTCGTGTGCTGCCAAGCTACCGAACCCCTTTGCTTGCGTAAAACCTAGCACCTTCTCAGCTCACGAACACTGAACGGTGGTTTTTTTTAACAGAGGTTTGGCAACGTTTGGCCGTTTGTTTGCTGTTGGAGTAATTAAAACAGTTCTGTCTTTCTCTCCCTTCTCCTCAAAAATTCATATCGTCAGCCCGAATTCTGACCCAGCGCGTGCTTTTGCAAGTTCTGGAAGTTTTAATCGATTTGCACCGTGACCTCACTTTGGGAAAGATTTTGACCGAGATGCTGAAGCATTGAAGTTGAAAAGAATGAATTGAAGGAGCAAGTTTCCCAGCATTGGATTAGTAGAACATTAGCCGAATGAAAACTTTAATTCCTCGCTGCTCAGGGCTACCAAGCTGGCGCTGCCCTAAAGGAGCTAAACCTTAATGATGTCTATCGTTAGTTTATTAATTTATTGAGCTTATCGTGTGCTCTTGTCCGTCCCGTCCTTTACGAAGTGAGTCCCAGTCTGCTAAAGCCCACAGTGAACACTAAATGGTTCACTCTCCACGGGGAGCTACGTTCGAGCGTTAACTAAAGTGCAATCTTACACCCTCCCGAAACCCAAAACCCAAGCGTCCGGAGCTTCTTACCACGAAACTCCGGCCAACGTAGGACCGTCGGTAATTTTCTGACGACCGGTGTCTATGTCGGTCGTCTCCCCATGGTTCCCCCAGATAATGATCGTGAAAGTGAGTTGATAGAGAGGCGGTCCCCACCTTCAACGCTCTAGCCATCAGCGATGCAATTGCGTAGCTCAATTTGCTTCGGGGATCAACAATTACGGCACCGGCTTGGGGTGGCCGGGTGAAAGCTTATCAGTGGGCACCGCCACTCCCCTAAGAGTCACCTTAAGAGTGGAAATTGAGAGTACCTTGTGCACGCACAACGCCCGTTTTGGAGAATGGACCAAGTTTTTGGGGGTTATCGTTTCCGTTCGCCCTTGTGGCGTTGGAAATGAGTGACGTCGATTAGGGTCGCCGAATGTCGCCCACGATGCCTGCTAGTCACCCAATGTCTGGCGGTTGGCGGTGCCTTTTGGTAATCTTTTTAATTAGATCTTCTTATACACTTGTGTACTCCGTGAGGACTTTTCCGTGAGGGGCGGTACTGAGCCTAAGCTGGCCGACCACAGTTTTGTCATCCAATTGCCCTCGGCTCACAAACTGAGCGAATTATGCTGCACCTAGCTATTGAATGCAGTGCAAAAGTTGGTGTAAGAGGTGTATTTCATCGACGGTTCCACACGCCGTACGGAGGGCAACCTCAGTCAGGACTAACTTTCGGGACGTGCAATGGCTTCGAATGATGTACGCGTCACCATGCGCACTCCCGAACACACCACGGAAAGTAACGTAAGGGGGAAAGGGGGGATGACAAAACTTTCCCTCCAAAAGCATTTGTGCGATATCAATTTAACGAGCCTGCACACAACGACGACGGCGCCGGTGACAACGACGACAATCTAACACTGTCCCGGATTAGCGCCTTCCGGGCGACTAAATGCTGGGCACGTTTCCCTCGCTGGCCTGTGATACCTTGGATTCTGGGAAAACGGTCCCAGCAACTTTCCAAAACCCTCCACACACTCCACCGGCACCGATGCTGGTCGGCCGTTTAGTCTTAATTAATTTATCTAATATAAAAGCACTTCGTGTCGGTGGCGGCTAAATTAAGGCTAGTTAAGGCAGGGCTGGTTGAAAGTGAGCTTTGGCTGGTGTGTTTGTGCAATTAAAGCGATCGAAACAGTACGGCTTATTGTGTGTGTTGTGTGCACTTCGTACGAAGTAGTGTACGTGAGAGAAGATTAATAATAGGAAATGAATTTAGTAAGGGGTTGGGATAAGCAAAAATAAAGGATTTGAAATGTGATGTTGTACCAGAATTCCATTGAAAACAAAACAAGGCAAGCACAAAGGCAGCGTTTTACACTGACTACAGCGTGCTGGTGTGGCGTTCCAGGAGAAACTTCAATGAAGCTTTGATCGTGCTACACACACTTTCTGCAAATCCACATCTGTATGTACAGCACAAACACACAAGCACAGGCACACCTACATCTGCTCAATCGCAACCCCTTCTAAAAGATCGGCAAACTATTCCTTTTGCCGAGCATGTGCAGGATGATTGCATGATTGAATAATCCAACCACCAACGGTGCGATGCATCACCGCCGTGCGTTACAGTGTGGGAGTTATGAAATCTTGGCAAATATTTAATCTTCATAAATTCTTATAAATTCAACCCCACATCCAATTGGCAAGAAAAAACATATCCCTCGTCTCCCATTTCTGTTGGCCAATCTGTGCATCAGAGCTTTACGTGAGCTTTGTTTGTGTGTGTGTGTGTGTGTGTGTGTGTGAAGGTCAAGGTAAAATGTTGTTTTTCCATTATCCGTTTCCATCCCGCCCGAACACGGTCCGGAGTTAGGGAGAAAGCATTCGTTCCGGAGAAATTGACCATCAGTCCAACAAACACATATTTCAAACATCAACACACTGGGGCGTAGTAATGTAAGTGGCATTGGGGAAAGGAAACCAAAGCCCTTGACCTATGCAAGCGGCAAGATAGGGCTCTTGTTGTTTGCACTCGACACAGAGTGCGTGTGAAAAGTAGCTATCAGTAGTTATTCGAAAGCAGCGAGAGAGCAAAAATGATTGTCCTGTGCACTTCCTGTGCAACTGAATGGACAGTCATGGTTGGTGTGTATGGGAAAGTGTCAGGCAAACGGGATTATGCTTGCGGATTATGGTGGCAGAGGGTTGTTTTCGTGCGTCGCGTTTCATTATTGCGTGCCGGCTTGTATCGTCATCGTCATGAGCATACAGCAAACATCAGACATAAATTCGCTATATTGTGGGTTGAACATTGCTGTCACCTAGACTTTGGTTATAACTTTCCCTAGCTTAGAGTGTCACCTTAAATAAACTAGCTTAGCTTTTGCTTAAGAGCATGTTTTGCAGCATGTTTTTTGAAGATTCAGACACAACTTTTTCGAATGTCATACATAACCTGACTTCTTGTGCGTATGTCACTCAAATGAGGAGAGTTCAGAATTTTCCTGAGCGATGTCACTGCCACTGAGAGTCAAAACAGTATGTGTGAGCTGTTTTAGTGAAGGTTAAAAGCTAATTTTAAAATAATGTTTGTTGCTCATATGCTACATTGCTTTAACATGCTTGATGATATGGTTGATGAATCATCTAAATTGTCTAAAATTTTCCATTCGACTCACACCATATTGTCCATTTCCCAGTAGTTAATTGACTTCAAATATGGGAAACAACCAAATGGCCGTGTTGTTTGTCGAGAAACAAATAGCCTAGCATAAATTGAACGAAAACAAAAACCCACCACATCAAGCCACCGCTCGATACAATCAAACCCATTTTAATACATTCCATCGAAAAAGGATAATGAAACCTACGGTGAAAAATAATAACGAAAACTTCTGTAACCAACCGAAACCATCAGAAGCAGGTTCAATTTATGTCACGCACGCGAACCGATGCCGATCGTCCCACTGCGCCCATCCCACCTCAGTGATCGTGCGTAGAGATCTACTGGAAAACATTGTTTTCGATTCAGGAGTTCCATTTCCATTTGTTTTGGCAGGGTGTGTATTTTTTCTTGCTTTCTTGCATATATATTTAAAACCTTCATGGGGCTCAGTAGTTTGTTGATTGCTTTTGGGATGGGGCTGCGTTAGATGGTTAGAAAAATAAATTTCACACACACACACCAATAAAAAGCTCTCCACAAAATCCACTGTTGCTGGATATTTGGGTGAAAAATACGATCCCAGTATCACAAATACTTTTGGGGGGACGAATGGGAGGGGCATTTCCGACCCAAAAGCGAAATAGGAAGAAATGTGGTAGTTTAAATTTATTTGGAGCAAAGAGCACACACATTTAGCATACCACATGGCCAAACGAACCAACGAAACAAAAAAAAAAAAGGCGAACAGCGATACGAAAGGCGCAATGTCACTACTGCCGCCGCTTTTATTTTGTTCTGCCCACTTCAAATCGATATTGATCCGAATGGAAAGAGTGGAGGAGGGGAGATGATTTTTTTACCATATAAAACTGGAATTAACTTTAGCCTCCAAAAGCGCCACGGCGTCACGGTTGGAATACGAAACTAACCGCCCGTCGGGATGCTGGGTCTGTTTTTGTTTTCGTTTTGACCTCATGTTGTTTTGTATTAGCTCGTATGCAAATGAAAACATATTTCTCTATTCCGCTCTGTGGACGCTCTGTGGTTGGAATTGGCAGTAAACAATAACAAAAAAGACAGCATCGCACACGGCCCCGGGAGACGTGTTCAGTGGATTAGGCCGCTTGCCGCAGGGCAGAGTACAGTTCAATAATAAATCCACTTCATTCCGGGACAGCAAATGGAAAATAATTGTAGAATTTCAAATCCATCCATGGTGGTGGAGCATGCACAACAACAAAAAAATGGAGAAAAAGTGGACCATTTTTTTCTCGACCTGTCGGCATGGAACCAGTCTCATTTGGAGCATTGTCGAGTCTAATTTTTACAAACATGGCTTCGGCTGCTTGCAAAGTGAAAATGAAAATAATCCCAAGATGTTTGGGCGCTAATGGATGAGAGAGTTGGAGCGGGAAGACAATCACTTATCACTTCGGTTAATGGTGGCAGCTCTTTGCTGACCTTTAACGTCTGTGTCGCCCCTTCGCCATGGTCGATTGAACAGTAGACTGAACTCCCCGCGATGGTGACCTTTTTCGCTAGATTCACATGGTGGTCTTAGTTGGCATTGCAAAATTCAACAAGTACCTAGCATCGTCACGGCGCGAGTGCAGTGAAGCGGAACAGCAAAACATAATAATCACCAACGTCTTTGTGTTGACGTTATTATTTAAGCTTGCGGTGTGGACCTTTTTTGTCACTGCTGTCTCTCTCCCTCTCCCATCTTTATCATTCTCTGGCTGCTCTTCATTTACATTGTGCTACTTTTCAGGCCGCTGATGAACTTCTTGCTGAGTCTCCATGCTTTTACTTCTACCGCGAGCTTAAAATTTTAATCCTCAGCTTAGTTCATTTTTCGGTCACACTTTGCGCCCCTTCCGACGGGGCAGCGGAAGTGACAAATCTTGTTGCAAACGCTTGGTACACAAATGGTCAATGGATTCAACGCAGTGTGAATTTTTTCAGCCTTTGGCTTGAGCGTTGAGAGGTTTGATGAACGTATTGTGAAGGTGCAACGGTTCGTTTGTTGATTTAAATTTTACGCTCTCCCGACGTAGCTGACGGCCAAAAGTTGCTCGGTTACAATGGCTGTCCAGTTGGTTGGAAAGAGGGCATGAATCAGAAGTGCTAAATTGCAGTTGCAGGGGTTTTTGCATAACAGATTATGAAACAACAATAACATAATATTTGAAAAAAAGAGTCATTTTAAGTTGAAAAAGATAACAAAACTAAGCTGTAAATAATGAAAAATTCGAACAAAAAAAAACCAAACTTGAAAATAAGAGCAAAATACTCAAAAACTAAACAAGGAAACGCCCTGCTCTTACGAGAAGAATGAAAAGTGTAGCAAAATTTTACTACGACTTCCGCGATGCAAAGAACAACCGAACAATAAGTAGCAAGCGAACAATAATAACAACGCACAACAAAATGGCGAAGCCTCTTTTTTACCATCGACAAAAGAATAGCAATGGCTACTGGGAAAAGGAAAGAAAAGCCATACACGCCTCCCCCCCCCCCCACTCCCCATCTAAACCCCCGGCTTAACTCACCTTTGCGTTTGTGATGTTTACTTTTTGTCCTTTTGTCCTGCTTCTTTTTGTGCCATTCACCACACCATCTCGATCCGGAAAAGTTTATGTGCCCATTTCGTACGAAAACTTCAAGCTGACAAGAGGGAGGCCGAAGGTCCGCTACGCTGGACTTTCCCTTGGATTTAGGTTTCCAGGTTCATTTCTTTAGCAAAAGGGACAGAGAGAGTTTTCCAGCGCCATTTAATTAATATTCCGTTGCCAAGCAGCAGCAGGCAAACCGGCAGTGGACTGCTCGCGCTAACCCACCGCGGTAAGCGACCACGAAAACGGTGAAGTAGAAATAGGTAACCACCACCGGGGCAGAACTCGAAACTCTTGCGTGAAAAGTTTGCGGACTGTGAATCGTTTTTTCCCCAACTTTAAGAATCCAAAGATGGCACTCTCCGTCTGCAGCCGTTTCCAAGTGACAGGAGCAAACTGGAGGGTTCGTGTGGGAAAAAACGGGTGTCTAAGAAGGTGTAATGAAGTAGTGGAAAACAGGAAGAGCTCGAAGTAGATGAAGAAGAAAATGGGACGAAAAGTCACGGTGGTAAAAATTCATTAGACTCTACTCCTTCCGAAACGGGTGTACTACTACTGCTGCTACAGCCAGGGTTCTCAAATAACGCAGGATGAAAGTGTAATTACTTAGGCCCGCAAGAGGCTGTCTCTAGTGTTGCTGATAATGGTGCTGTGTAAGACGAAGCTGTCGAAGACGGTCGACGATGGCAACGACGACGACGATGATGATGATGATGACGAGGGGTTTTATGCGGCACGACAGAATGAGTAGTTTCTAGTTTCACCCCTTTTTTGTTGCTGCTGCTCCTCTCAAGAGATTGACCTTTCTTTTGATAGTCAGCCGGTAGACCTTTACCTTTATGGTTTATTACACACCGTAGGGCTTGATGGTGCGACAAAAGAGCTACTAGTCACGGTATCAAACAGTGTAACATCGTGACATTTTGGGGGTAATATGAATGCCTAGCGAAAACATTTGCCAAGGACACGATGACGCAATAGAACTGCCTCCGAATAAGCAATCAGCTTATTGACAATTTATCAAAAACTTGTCGGGAAGTTTGACTTCCAGTTAGGAATAACACCCGTACCTTAGTAGGCAAATTCTAGCAAAGATGAAATTGAAGCTCCACAGAAGTGGAAGAAATAAATATTTACCCTACAACCAAATATGTGACGTGAACTTGAACTTAAAGAAATACCTTAAAGTAAGCAAGGAACCCTCACAAGCACCTGGGGAATTAAGAAGCAGCAGCAAAAAAGTTAACTCCCAGTGTGTAAGTCCCAACGACACAACGCAGTCCTTTGCATACCCTTCGGAGGATCTTAAAAACTGATCCCAAAACTTGAACTTTTAGGCTTTATCTCTTACGAAATTGTTGGGGATGTGAAATTCCTCGCACGTCCAGTTTCGGAATCTCTCCCCCCCCCCCCCAAAACGGAAGGCAGCAAGTAGCTCTGCGAACGTCTCGGCGAGTTGCCGAAGGGTAGTACCCAAACAGCATTCCAGCAAAGATAACATGAAACATTTCCCCCGGCACTCTCTCTCTCTCTCGCTTTCTTTCTCCGGTGATGAAAGTTTTGAGACCGGGTGCGATAAAAGAAATGAAATATCGACGAGCTGGGAGGGTAAGGTTTCGAGGCAGTTTGAGAAAGTGCCGATCGAACGAACGCGCGAGTTGGTGAAAACTATTGCAAAATCAAACATTGGCTACAAGTGGCATATTGGCTGCAAGAGGGGACTGACGAACGGAGGCGGAGGTGGTTCAGTTCAGTGGGAAATAGTGCAAACACAACTTCAAACGAAGCTCTAATCAGGACAGTTTACGAATGTAAACGATTCGTTTGTGTTTGCCTGACATTCGAGACGGTTGGCACACGGTGTGCGATCGATTCCAACTGCTTGTGCTACTAGTACGCTCGTTTGTTTTGGAGAGTTTGAGAGCATGAGAGATGAAAGGGGGGGAGCCTTTGAGCAACATTGACTTCTTTTTTGCATCTCCCACACCCTGCCACCTCTAACGGTACAGCGCTCAAACAAAAGGGAACAGCGAAACAAAGAAGGAAAACTACTCAAACTTTAACGGAATGCGAAACGAACCGTATCGATCGATGCCAGATTGAAATGGTGTTCGATACACAGCTACAGAACGCTTTCGGTGTGCGGTGGGTTTGGATGGATAGTAGAGATTTGGGTGAAAGGAGTCCTTCTTCTTTGCTCTATCTCTCCTCCGCTCGTGTTTTGCTATCCCCATTCAACGGTCCGTGCTGCCGTGCGACTAGTAGTTTGTAAACAGGGATCCCCATCCCGGCAGATAGCTCCGGATACGGATTCCAGGGAAAGGCTTCTTCGAATTTTGCAACCTCATTTCCACCATCTCGATCGCAATCGAGGCCCCATTGAGCGGTTCGTGTTCGTGTATGCCAGCAGTCGGACAAATCGATTCCGATTGTCGGACAAATATCCTTTCCGACCTGTGAGGAGAACCGGGGAGGGGAGGGGTGCAATGGGCCTCAAATAGACAATGGATGACAAATGATGAGGATAGAAATTTCTCACGCTCACACCGCGCTTCAAGTCTATTGTGTGTCGCTGGCCTCGAGGGCTCGCTCTATTGTTTCTTTTTTCTTTTTGCGTTACCGTGGGTTCATTTTCAGTTATTGGGAAAGCTCCTATCCTTCTTGGAGCTCATTCTCGGGAGGGTTTTTTGTCATTCCTCACAGCCGACCAGAATGGACCGGGGTGGAAAGATAGAGTAAAGAATTTGATTCAAAAGCATGCACCATTGATATCCATCCATTGGACAGATTTTTCCCCATTAAGGAGGTGTAGTAACAAAACCCTGGCGTCGTTCGTTATCTTTTGCTGTGCTGTGCGGTGTAGTGTTGGTTAGGGTTTTGTCTTCCCTGCTCCAAACTTCATCTGCACGTGTCTTTCTGAGCGATAAAACATTAGGAGGTTGAAGACGGCGAGAAAAAGCTAAGCAGGAGTTCCTCGGACCCGATTAAGGTTCGATTCGGACCGGTTCACAACGGCCGAAGCGCATCAATTTGATTCCCATTGGAAGATTTGTGGAATAGCCTACTGCCGGCGTAATGGATGGCAATTCGTACGGAATGACGCATCTGTTGGCGGGAGGAGAGTTTTTGTCCAGATGTTTGAGCCCTTTAAAGATGGTTTGTTTGTCAAAAATATAGCTTTACTGTAATTTACTACAACAATGAAAATTCCACGCTTTCATGAGTTCACCTCAACAGAAATGCCATTGTTTCGTTGCGTTCTATACTATACGCGTTCTTAAACATTTTCCCACAATCCTGGAAATGTGGTAAAGTGATCCCGATTCTCAAGCCTGATAAAGATCCCACACAACCTTCCAGCTATCGTCCGATCAGCCTGCTGAGCTCTTTTGGCAAACTGTTTGAAACGATGATTTTCTGGAGACTGCGAACCATTGTCAACGAGTCTCAAATCTTACCACCACAACAGTTTGGTTTTCGGCCTGGTCATTCAACAACTCACCAACTAATCCGCCTAGAAAATGCTTTATTAGAGAACAAGCGTATCTCAAGATCCACTGCAATCGTGATGCTAGATGTAGAGAAGGCGTTCGACAATGTATAGCATGATGGGCTCATCCACAAGCTCCTTCAGTTCCAACTTCCATTTTACCTGATTAAAATGATCAAGAATTATTTGCATCAGCGCACCTTTCAAGTTGTCCTTGGGCCTTATGTATCTGAGGTGGAACGTGTTCCAGCTGGCGTACCACAAGGCAGTATTTTGGGGCCGCTTCTATATTTGCTGTTTACGGCGGATCTTCCCGTACTTCCGAAAGGCACTGAGTTGTTTCTATTCGCAGACGACACGGCTATTGCATCAAAAGGTAGAACACCAGCAGAACTAAGACGTAGAGCGCAACGATCCTTGGACATCTTGCAAGACTATGCTTCTGAATGGAAGATCCGAATTAATAATACCAAGACACAAGCCATGATTGTCCCCCATCGCCTAAGACACAAACTAGTGAAACCCACTACTCATCAACTAATTGTGGGTGGAATATCAATCCCTTGGCTTCAGAAGGTGAACTATCTGGGTCTCATCATTGATAATAAGCTCCTATACAACCATCACACTAAGGAACTTTCAACTCGAATGATCACACTGCTGAAAAAACTTTACCCTTTACTGAATCGTAAATCCCGGCTGTGTCTAAAAAACTAAATTGCTGTATATAAGCAAATAATCTTACCAGCGGCAACGTACGGCATCCCTGTATGGTGACGTAGTGCTTACACAAACATCCGCAAAGTTCAAGTGGGATTAAATCGTTTTTTGCGTCTAATCGCGAATGCCCCACGCTGGATGAGGCTCGAAGAATTGTACGATTCAACTGGCACTAAACCTTTAACTGAAATCGCCTATGAAATGACCGAACGGATCAAAGAAAAATCCCAACAATCTGAGTTCCTTCTTCTAAGGGCTCTTTTTGATGTAAATAATAGTTCATAATTTATTTTTTCGTTAGGTTAAGCTAGATTAAGTTAACAAATGGCCAACGCCTTACATTGTTAAATCCTAAATGAAAAGCTAAACTGTCTCTTGACAAATTTGAATTTGGCGATGAAAAGCGATGACGCTAAATCTCGCAATCTCTTATCTTATAATTATAAACCATATTTTAAAAAAAAACAAATTTAATATATACGCGGTCTAAAGCTATCACCACGTGACGTTGAAATAGTGCAGTGCCTACTGTTTAGCTTTGTACACGGGTGGTCTTACGTTCGACGCTCATCTGAACCGAAATGATTCCGATGTTAATTTGGAATAATTGTGTTAGATCATGTAATTGATGAATAATTATCGCCTTTGTGTATCAAGGTTAGAAAGCAATTTATTGATTCCCCACTACAAGCAACGTAAAACCTTTTTCCTAGCTAGTATACTATAAATAGCCTTCTAGTGACGTTACAGCATCTGGAATTGATAAATCGCAATTATTGTAAGATTTATACTGTATCCCATAGCGTAAGACAACTCTGCTTCCTTTGGATTTAATGTCTCTGGTACTACAGTATGCAGATATTTTTAATCCAATAAACTCCGATCATTCTTCGGATTTTATAGCCTTTCTCATGCTGCTTTATGTCCTCCCGAGAACCACTCCCGAGTAACAAAACCCCGAGCGTCGAGCACTTTGGCGACCGTTGACAAACGTCAACCGCCACCAGGTTCAGCATCCATGAATAAATCAGCTCTTGGGACATGATTGCAGCAAATTGCGCTCCTGGAAGAGCAACAAAGCAAAGCAGCGTTGGCTTAATATCCTCCACTTTTTAATTACCCGTCTCGCTGCTCCTCGCTCACGCCAAGGCGATGCGGTCCTGGCCGTTGCCGCCTGGTGGTCATTTTCTTGCTCATCGCCTTTTGCCGCTAATTATAGTCCGCGGGGAAAGTTTCGCTCCACTCATCTTCTCTCCGGCCCCGAACATAATCGTAATGGCTCGGTAATAAATCATCGCTTAAATGAACGCCTATTGAGAAAGGCTGGGGAAGCCGCCCCAGTGCCCTTCGAACAGCATCCAAAGGAAGCGTAACCTCAAACACATAAGCGGATCTTGTTTTCTTTTTTTCTGTGCCGTGCCGGATCTTGTCTGTCTCGGCGTACAAATGCCTAACTTAAAGCAGACACACACACACACCGGCGGAAATTGGCGTAACTGAGGCTGCAAAAGAAAAAAAATCAATACAGCAGCAGCAGCCCCATACACAGAGATTTGTTTGGTGTGACATTCACCGAAACCACCGTAACGAGACGACCCAGTTTGTCCTCACCAAAACCGCCCACAAATTGGACCCGATCCGTGGTATGCGTTCCGTCTACCTTGGACTTTCCCCTTTTCTCCCAGTTTCTGGCAGTTCAAAAATTGGCCACATTAAGCATAATTTATAAGCGTCTATTTACGCAGTTTTACGGCCTGCGGAAACTTTCTGTCCATCGTCCCGCTCGTCCCGCTCGGTGCCAGCGCTGACAGCGGCCGCCGGGGCATGTAATCCGATAAGGACGCCCGGTGGCAGTTTCCGTTTAGCGCCCGCCGCCATCGTTGCCACCGTTTGATTCAACCTGGGTGCGCACAGTGGGTTTTTGATTTCCGGAACCCGCCCACCCGCCGAGCGGTGTCTGTTTGACGATGCCAAAGACCGACGCGAGAAAAAGACCATCAGAATTCGCTCGTATTCCGCTGTTCTTTGGTATTCCTTTTGCGCCCAAGAATGCGTTAACTTCATCTCGGGCGCGTTTTCTTCGCGTGAACCAGTGAGCTTTTGTTACACGAGCGAAGGGAGCGCAAATTTCTCGCAAAAGCGCCAGTAAGCGCCAGCCGCCGGGGAAAAAGTGTGCTGAGCTTTTTACAATCAGCCCGCGGGTTATCATATTTTATACACGAGAATAGCGCTGGTTTTTTTTTTTGTTGTTGCTGCTCAGTTCCGTTCCATTTATCCAGCGGTCGTTTGCTTGCGCGGGATCTTAAGGATTACAGCAATTTTAAGGCACTCTTTGGCTTGAGAATATCAACGACCTGTCTTCACCCATTCCTGACGGGGGCTTACAAGCAGACGCAATCCATCCCAGGAAAGGTTGGAACTCCGCGGGTGGTTGGGGGCATGTTTTCTGATTCAGGGCATTTTTCCTCATTCGTGGTTTATGGTCCCTTGGGCAGACCCAGTTCCTTCCCATTGGGGTTGCTTGGTTTGTTTGGTTTGAAATATTAAAGGTAAGCTTGGGTGCGAACGTAAACGAGCTCTGGCCGGGAGGCCCCCTTTGTACGGTGTGGAAAAAAAGCAAATCTGGAACAACTGTCGGGGACTGTAAAATCCCGAAATTATGAAGTTGGTTACGCCCCTCGTTCGCAGAGGGGATTTTCAGCCGCGCTTCTATCCACGCCGTATCAAGTTTCAACCCCAACTTAAAACGGCTTAATCTTCAGGTTATGCTTCTTGAAGGACTTCATTTCATCGCACGGTACGGTAGAGCAGCTTCCTGTAGAGAGCTTCTGAATGAGCTTCTGCTCCGTATATTACAAAAGTGTGTCGAAAGAAGGGCGCAAGAAGCACGACAGAACGTACCGAGCACAGCTCGGGCCCGGGCCAATAGCATTAACAGCATCAGCACAGGATGTTACGGCAATATTACCAATTTAGAGACAATAAAACCTTATTAATCTTGTTATTTATTCATAAACACTCAATTCCTCCACCTCCAGCCTCTCGTGCGGGATTACGCACGCACGGCACGAGACGGAGTGGACCCGGGTCCGGGACCGAGGGAGTGTTAACTGCCGTGGCGTCGGGTTTGCCTTTCGCGAAATTGTGCCGCGCGTGTATTAGGCAACGGAGCGGAATTATTGCCCGCTTTCCGGGAAAAGTGTCCGTAGGTTATGAAGCACAAGCCGACAAGCCCCGACCGGTAATAAAGAAAGCCCGCGCGTGTGGGATGTGTGTGTGGGAGCGCTAAGCTTGCTGGACCGAAGAAGTTCGAGATTAAAACCACTCGTTTTCGGGGAGAGTGGTTTCGAGTAACAAATTTTGTAGTAAGTTGCACCCTTTCCTTTACGCGCTCCCAACAATAGAATGTACTTTGTGAGCCTCTGTGTGTGTGTGTGGGTGTGTGTGTGTGTGGGTGCAAACAGCAACTTCTCACGCTCATCTTACCGCCCACTTGTCGACTGACGGGTCACGGTGCAAAAACGGGGCATTAGCTTTTGCAGTGGGGCTTTTTACAGTGTGTGTGGGTAGCGATTGTAGTCGGCAGTAAGCCGAAATGGGGTTTGCCCCGTCGTTTAACGTCATACTTTTGACGAGCTTTGAGCGGGACGAGAGGAGCTTTCGTCTGAGTGGTTTTGCTTAAAGATTGATGTAATTTAACGGAATGTATGTTGGGAACAAGATTTCTCTGGTAAGAGATTTGTGGAATGAAAATAGAATAAAGCGAATTAAATTGTTAACTGAAACACTATAAGCATTTTAACATAATCCAATAGAGTTCAAAATTTATAACTATTCTGATTGTATAAGAATCAACCATAAATCAATCTGTACATGTTGAAAGTTGTATTTGATAGACGTTTATTTGCAATATGTCTATGGAATACAAATACATGAAAATCACCTTCTGCTAAAGACTAATGAAATAAGATATTTTAATTAAAACCCTTTTTGGAGTATGAAACCATTGTACAGGCTGGCAGCTTGCCATTAAATGTATTGTATATCGTACCATACCACCGTGTATCTGTCCGGTATCATTTCACCTGATCCTGACAGCATAATATCATTTCACTCATATCACTTACGATGATCGCTTTTGCTTCGTTTGATTTATTTATTCATTTTACCCTGCTCATTCGCAACCACATCACACAGCAGCAGCAGCTCGGCACGTTAAATAATGCTCCTACTCTTGCTGCATGACGTTTGCCGCTTTCGGTTACGTTGTGTGAGTTTTCCTCCAGTTTTTTTTTGTTTATGTTTAATTTGTGATGAAATTAACTGTCATTCGGTAATGAAAAATTCCTTCATTTTCATTTCACATTTCACATTTCACCCTTTTTCAGTTCGTTACACTCCCACACATATATACCCTGAAACATTCTCAATGTACGCAAGCGAACGCTTTAACGCTCGGTATCATCACTGTACTAACCGAACACGTGTGTGTGTATTTTAAATATCTCGCCCCCCCCCAACAGGTTAATCCCCAACCAAGCAGGCCGGACCTGTTCACGCGGCTGTAACGATTAATTTCATCACGCGGCTGCACCACACAACGGGAGAAGAAGGTTTAATTCGCGTACAATGTAGCGCGCTGCAAAACAAAGTAACGGTCCCACGCAAGCCACAATGACAACCGTTGACCATTTAAAAGATAATAAAGCTTAACGTACGAAACGATTACTCCCGGTCGCATGCAGCTGCGGCTGCGGCAAAAAAATGTGATGAAAACCCATAAAAAAAACAAAGTAGGCGAAAAGTAAAATCGCTTCAAGAAGAGGTTTACTGCGAGCGAAACAAAAACAAAAATAGAGTAGCATTGCAACACACACACACTGGCTCGCTTATTCATTGTTTAAGTGGTAGGAAAATGGGATTTTTTTGTGCAGAAAATCGTCGTCGTCGGTTGCATGGGGAGGACACTGTCGTAAATTAAATTTTATGCACCATACGGAACCATCATCATCGAAGCTTCAGGGGCAAACTGTGCCGTTCGGCTGTCAGTACCGTAACCCGAGGGCAGGGAGAGAAAGAGAGAGAGACAGCAGTGTGGCACCAGTGTCTTTCGAGCTGTCAGTGGTGATTTTATTTTATTTCCCTAATGGTTTATGGGTGGGCGTCTCCCATCCCGCTCCTTGAGGTTGCGTGAACGCGCTCCCTGTCCATTTGTGGCAATGGAAATCGTAATTTACGCGAGCGCTCGCCACTCTTTCAACGGCTCGTTTGCGTCGCGATGGGCCGTGGCCGTGTGTAGGCAGTGTTTGTTTTTCATGTTTGCAATTTTCCATTTCATTTTCCAGCATTAAAAGAAGCACACAACACAGCAGAAGCAAGCCAGGCGAAATAATCAGAACTGATTGTGTGCGTTGTGGCTGTGCAAAAGTGAGTTTCGCTTTCAATAGTGACGCGTAGTGACGCCGGAAACGTTGTTTCGCCCAGCCGAAGGCTAATTCCGAAGGCTAGAAAACGAATCACGCAGTTTTGCTACAAAAAAACGGCCAGATTAGGGCGTAGGAATTGGTGGTGCACGCGGTATCTTTAACGCTGCTCGATTGGCGTTGTTTTAGCAACAACAAAAAATAAACTTACATCGAAAAAAGTGTGATTTCGTGCTGTGTTCCTCGTGTTACTTCATAAGTGTTGAGTGAGTGTGCGTGAGTGTTCGAACCACACACACATACACAGGAGATCCCACAAAACCCTCCCCGTCCAACGCGGGATGCCATGAGTCGATGGGCGAGAAAATGGGAAAAGTTCTAGCGGCCATCCCGGCGCTCAACGGCAGCATATCGACGATAAATTTCAGCATTAAGCTGCTCATCTACTGTTTGATGGTGCTGAATGTGAAAACTTTCGGCCTGAAGTGCGTCTGCAATCCGGACGAGTGCGACATCATCCGGCCGGAGGACTGCCCGGGCAAGGGCTACATCGTGTGGGATCCGTGCAAGTGAGTATCGGCCGTTTTTGCTGTTCGTTCCCTTTTCTCTTTCATCTATTTTATCTGTACGCTTTCGATTTGCCCATGCCCACACGCCCACTCAATTTGGGCAATTTTTGCTGGGCTTTTGCTCCCCCTTCATGTGAAAGTGACGTGTGCCTAAGGGTTCATGGACGGTGCAATGCAAAGGGAACGAATGGTCGAGCAAAAAAATCGATCCACTCTCCTCTCTGTACGCTGTAGCATTGTGAGGACATTTGGGGCACATTTTTGCCAGCAGATCGAGCGAGAGAGAGAGAGAGAAAGTTCAACATACGGACGCTAGCTGTGGCTTAAATTGGGTTAATTTTTAGTATTTGCGAACGAAGCTGGTAACGTTAGATTTTATTAGCACGACATTTAGATTAGTTCCATGCAGTGTGGTTGAAGTTTCTGTTCTGTTTGAACACGGACGGTCTATTTTCCCGCTGTTGGCCGGTCTGAAACCGATGGGCACAGCTGCACGCTCATGCACGCTCGCACAACATTTGGACGATATTTTAACCCTGCTAAAAGGAAGGGCTTGAGGCCCGTTAAAAAGACGCTTTTAAAGCTTCAAATTTATGATGACCCCAATGCTCGGAGCGGCCCGGAATGGTTAATGCTAGTGCAACAAGTTTTTCTATGTTCAAGCTGGAGGGGGTTTTGAAAAGGGGCAACAAGTTATGGTCAGGGTTGTAGGGCTGCTCAAAATGGCACCAAATGGTTATCTATAAATTTATTCCCAGCACGTACCCCTTAAGGGTTTGATGAGATAGAATAGATAGTCCTTGTTTTTTTTGCTCATAGTTCGCAACATCTGTTGGATGGATCTGTTGAAAGCGTATAGTTTGAAGCGATGTAAAAGGCATTTGCTTTACATTGCCTTATGAATTAGACGTTTGATTCCCGATGATGAAAATGATTGTTGATGTGTTACTTGTTAGGTCGTTGTTCTCTTCCTTGTATCGTTTGATGGGGAAAATGTATCAAGTCCTCCATGCAAATGATGTGGGTAAGGGCCAATGTCATCAGCAGCGCGGCGCACTGCACCGAGCATGAGTGTGCCGTACGGAGCATTTGAGGAAATTTGTGTCGCTTTTTTGCTTCCCCACACCAGCAGAGCGAAGTTTGTTTGTTAACTTTCGCACGTTTGTACCCCACCGAATTTGTAATCTTGAGCTCAAAACGCGACGAACGAAGTTTACACCGCGGGAGACGACGATTTACATGCGACAAGTTTGGGTGAAGCTTTTCCTTTTCTTTTTCTTTTTTTTGGGAAGTATGTGACAGGAATGATGCCTTGACATGACATGGTCACGACCGCACAGTCCGAGATTGTGGTATGGCATGGTATGGAAACACATTAAGTTATCGCCACGGTAGGGTCGCAGGCGTAAAGTTACTCACACTCGCACGAGTATTTGCTCGGTTGGAAAAGTTGACACTGAAAGTTACTTTCTGCTAGTTACGAGAAATTTAAAAGCAGGATGAAATGTGCTAGAAAGGTGTTTTGTTCAGAGTTTTGTGTTAGGGTAAATGTACCAGTATTGGGCAGGTTAGTGCAGCAGTTTCACAAAAACTGTTCGTACACTTACAATTTTTATTACTTTTCATGAAAGTGACGTTATTTTGAACGATAAACTATCGTATTATGTTGTGCTATTTTTCAATTGTCCGTTTCAAATGCATTTTCTAGCGATATTCATGAAAATGCAACCACTGTTTTTGTTCCTATTTTCGGCAGTTTGGTCCTATCTTCGGCAGGCTGTGCTCCTATTTTCGGCAACGCGAATACGGGTCGGTAAATGTTTTAATCAATGCCAAAAGGTAGACAAAAATGTTTAAAACAGTTTTACACTCTCACATTCCTAAGATTGGTGTTGAAAAGTACTTAAATTATTAATTTTATGTTGCCCATTTTGGGCATTTTGCTGGCAAATTTTACAGTCATTTTGATTTGAGTTACAAACAAAGTAGGCCCTGGAGAAAGGCACGGCTCCGACTGGCTCACAAAATATTATTTTTCTCTCAAGCTATTGGATTATTTATAGTGAAATTTGCGAAATTTGATACGAAAAAAGTGGTTTTATGTGTCGACATACGCATTGTAGTGTTTTGATCAAGTTATAAATGAATATTCAGCCTAATCAAAAGTGTGTTTTTGTTCCAAGTTTCGGCAGGAGCTCACAGCATTGATCTGTCAAAAATCAACATCTACCGTGTACCTATTTTCGGCAGCATTTAAAGTGACTAATTACTTGTTTTTCGTGATTTTAAAGTTCCAAGCGGGCTAGAATAAATTCTGCAACCATAGAATCTTTCATAAAACCACACTTTCATTGTTTAAGTGCTCTGGTTCTCTTAATAATGAAACCTGCCGAACTATTGGCTTACAGCAAATCTGCCGAAACATGTTGACTTCTGCTCAGTTTGTTTGATATTTTGAAACATATGCAAGGAAATGATGTGAAACTTCGTATATGAATCAGAAATAAGTATATCTCTTTTAAAAAAATATGTGTGGAAACTATATTTTCAACGCGTTTTTGCGTAATTACATGTTTTTAGTTACACTGCCGAAAACAGGTACACTGCCGAATACTGGTACGGTTACCCTACTTTAAATTCATAAATGGTTAAACACCTCGACGGTTCAGTTTTGGAATAAAGCTCTTCAAAAAAACTTCATATCAAAGATCATTCCGTAACTATTAGTCAGTTTTTTATCTTTCTTGTATAGAGGGCAACGTTCCAATTCGTTTACAATATCCTCACCTATTATTTGCCCGGATTTTCACTAACTGACCGCACCATAAGCAAATTGACTTAGGTATTATTATTAGGCTCCTGAACCGTCATCAAGTCACCAGAAACAATGTACTACGCTCTGATTAGGATAGCTAAGGTGGCTGAAATGGGCCCCACCTAAAACCTCTCGAAACTACCAAACCCTACTCCAACGCGTCGCTCAAACGACACCGAACATGGTCGTCAGCAACCCCGTAAGCCCCATTACAGACGCACAAAAACTACACGTCGATACCTTCGGCTTTTCGGCTTGAAATTAACCGCAATAAAGCCAGCCATTTTTACAACAAACACACAAAACCACATCCTAATGATGATCGCTTGGTGTGCAATATGCTTTACTTGCGTGGTAGTAGTCGCAGCACGAGTCGCCCCCGCCCTGTAACGCCCACAAAGCACTCATAAATGTCACTCTCAGGCTGGGCGCGAATGGTCTTGGTGGTGGCTTATGGTGCGAGTGAGCTGAAACTACTACACGCCATAAATTAGCCGCTTTATCGGCCACACATCGGTCCGCCCTGTGCCCTAGCTCGTGAAACGTGAAATCGTAAAACCATGCTTTAGCTTCAAATTTATATCTTCCAAATAGTGCAATTAACACTACCACCTCCCCTTCATCTGCTACACAACCATTTACCCATCCATTGCTTTCGGTGTCGTTTGGATCGCGAAGCGTTTCCCAATCCGCATGGGGATGGTGGCAATCTCCCACTCCCGCACCAGGGCGAAACGCTCACCTTGAACTGGTAATTTATGGTCACTTCGTGTGAGGCACCCATTTCGGAAATCAGTACACAATTCCAGTATCCTGCCGTGGTAGGGTATGGTAGGGTTTCGGGGCGCGCACTTGGAATCCAGTATCACGCAAGCCCCCGGTATCCAGGTATCGGTGCCGCCGTGCTTAAATTGTGCCTAAAAATTGACTCACGTGATCGAAAACAACGGTCAGTAGCCTCGCTTAAGTACCTTCCGCTACGCTAATTACACCTTCACGGGTGTAATGAATGGGTTTGAGCAAAAAATGGAAGGAAGAAAAAATCACTTAGAAAGCAGAAGAGAGCAAAAAATGGATGGGGAAAAAAGTCAAATTCATCCAATTACCAATTATAGAACGTAGCCTTTGGCCGTACAGCCAAAGAAAAAATCCGTATGCAAGCGCAATGAGCACCGCATAGAGGCAGACGAAGGACAATTTATTGAGCATTAGCCTGTTAGAGTCTAGCCCTTCAGCCCCTTTTTGCTATTGGGCTAGTCTTATTCAACACCACCAAAAAAAACGAAATTGTTGTAAAAGTGCTCTCTCTCTCTCTTGTTGTCCCTTAATCCACTGCTCGAAGTCCCAAGCTAGGTGTTTGGGGGAGTGTTTTACATGTTATTTTGCCTGCTTGGGTGGTGCTGTTTTCCTGGCCAAAGCAAAACAGCACACCGTTTCGTGTACGATTTCGAATTCTCTTGACAGCAAACTTCCCGTGATTCCTTCGATACCGATATTTGCATGCTACACAATCGACGCCAACAAAAAACTAGGAGTGTACATGTATGTAGGTATAGGTGTACATGGGCCCTAGACAGCCGTGTGTTTTCGTACGCCTTTTTTATGTGTGTCGTTTCTGCACAAATCCTTTGCTCTTTTTGACACCTTGATCGAGATCCCTGCTTACCCGAATCGCAGCCTGGGACTGGGAAAGCAGCAAAAGGGGAAAGTTTTCCCCTTTCCCTCTTTGGGGGGGTTGATTGTAGTCCCACTGTTTCCATTAAACTTCCCTTGCCTCACACTGCCTCTGTGCTCTCCGCTGTACGGGGGGCGTAGCTGTGCTTCGTTATGCTTGCTTCATTTTTCAAAACTACAAACGCCCCAAGTGTGAGAATATTGCTCCATTCGGTCCTCTGTGTGTATGTGTGCTTTTGCTCTTTTTGGTGAAGCAATTCCTTCCCGCCCCGTCTCCCTGCGACCAAATCACACTCACTGCTCACTGGGTGTCAATAATGCTTGGCAATGGAGCAAGGGCGGGCCGCCGAAACTAGCCCGAAAAGAGGTAGCAAAGCAAATAACGCTACGAAGAAGGAAAGGTTGGGAGGGAAAATCACGACAAGCGATGAATATTCAACGGGAATGCAAACCTGCCCCTAAACTTTGGCACAGCAAGCTCCGGTCGGTCGGTCGGTCGGTCGGTCGGACGGTTGTGCCCCGGAGCGATCAAGGGATGAACTATGAATTCTTAGTCGCTACTATACACACTCCTGCGTCCTGGCCCCGAGCAAAAGGTACAAGAAAGAGGAGGTGCTGATTATTTGCTGATAAACTCCCGCCCTC
Source organism: Anopheles bwambae (assembly GCA_007018985.1). NCBI lineage: Eukaryota > Metazoa > Arthropoda > Insecta > Diptera > Culicidae > Anopheles > Anopheles bwambae. Next base: position 7,276 of record SIXB01002312.1, on the reverse strand, counting down.
ACTTTGGGAGTGTGGAGTACGAGAATGTGAAGCACCCGGGGGCGACAGAAAAAGAAAAGAACTAGGTAGCAAAAGGCAGCAGCAGTCACAGAACTTTGGTCTTTACAGCCGGAGCAGCAGCGCGGGACTGGCTTGACCATGGGACGCTAGGATTATCGTTGGCTAAAAAAACTTTTGGAAGTAGCTGTGTTGTATGTATGTGTTTTTTTCCCCCACTCTGTATATTCCCCTTCCCTTTCTAACTCTGTATTTATGTATGCGAATGTGTTGGCGAGTGTTGTTCTTAATGGATATGGCTAGGGAAAGGAAAAGTTCAGAGCTGGTTGTGCTTGCTTCAGCACACAGCAGTGGATAAGAGGTGAAATTCTCCTCTACGTAGCTGGTAATTGCTGACCATTTGTCTACGGCAGTGGCAAGTTCTCGGTATTATTGCTTTACCAGCTTGCCTCGCTTGGACAGCTTGGAACGGCCAGTGGACAGGAAAAGGTGCAGTGTTAAATATACTCGAATGTTTGTGAATGATAACCTGCTTTCAATTACACTAACTAAGCTTACAGAGACACATTTGCCTCTCTTCTTTTTAAATCGGAATGAAACTCCATTTCGGTTTATAAATTCTGACATCACAGCAATGGAGCAATAAAGTAAAAAAAAAAATTACATGTTCATAAGTTCCAAATTAATCTGTGCCCAGCATTGAGAGCAGCAATTGAAAATGAAGCACATTTTAAATGCTTGCACCTACGCCGTTTTTCGCCACGGCTTCAAACGATAATGGCATTCATTCGCAGTAAAGCAGCCAATTAACCATGGAGACGCCTGGTGCTTCACGCTGGTCGAGTGCTGTGTGTGTGAGCGTGGTAATAGTTTTCCACTCATTTCACCGTTTGATCGAATGGAGAGCACCTCTGCCCTAACGACATTCTAGCAGCAGTGCTCTGAAAACCAAAATCGATGCTCGTAAAACCAAATGGCAAAAAGTCACGAACCTTTATTCGATGCCGGCGGTTTCCTGTTTGGGTAACCGGGGGGGGGGGGGGGGAGCTGGGCTGGCGGTGTTGGAAAATGATTGCTACAGTTATTTCCCCCCAGTTTCGAATGCTCCACTCACAGCCAGGTAGTGTGGAACGGTTTTGATGTGGAATATTCGCAAAGTAGAACAACTTAAAAAAAGGAGCGAGTGAATAAGCACACTACACAGCTTGTTTTGGAGTTGATGGAAATTGTTAAATTTAATGTATCGCTGCGAGGGAGCATTGCCACATCAATACACACCCACACACACACTCGACAAATCATTTTCCACTGGCGTTGCTTTCCAGTGAATTATTGTACAACTGTTCCTCGCCAAACTTCCCTGTTGAGCCGCGCGCTGTACACTTTTTATTGTTAAAAGTTTTCCCTTTATGTTATTTTCACCCTCGCCTGATTTTCACCATTTCTCTGCCTCTCTTTCCCCACTCTCTCTTTTGCTGCACAGGTGCTGCAAGGTGTGTGCCCGAACGCTCGGCGAAGCTTGCGGTGGACCGGGCGGTTTTTCCGGCACGTGTGAACCACCACTTAGCTGCGTTTCGAAGCCACCGGTCGGTGGTTCCGGCGTGTGTATGGGTAAGTATGAAGGGGTCTTTTTTTCAAATGGTCACTGAAAAGCTGTACTGGTGTAAATGGTGTAATCATAATCGTGTGCGTTATGCGGCAAAGAAGGGGAAGGAGAGCATTCAATTTGTCAACCAAATCGGTCAGCGGGTCAGCGGACATCATAAATTGATCCTCGTTTACTCTTAGGGAAATGCATGGGAAGCAGGAAACGATTAAATTGTAACAACAAAAAACGATAAAGCGTCAGGTGTGTGTGTGTAGTAGTAGTAGGATAACGATTAGTGAGATTACATCAGCACCAAAGTGGTTCGATTGCCATTTACACTTCATAAATTATCGATTAACGGTGTGGTTAAAATGTGACGCAACGCTTTTTCAATACGGGCATTTTCAACGGCGATAAAAAGTAATTGATGGACGCTGTGGCTTAGTGATTTGTCAGTTTTGCTGCGGATATTACAGGACAAGACTACTGCTTACGTTAATTGTTTGGGTCAGACTATCGCTTTTAGTATGGTAATTTTATCGCTTTTTTAAGTACTGTCAATGGTGTTTGAGGTTGGGAAAGTATAATCACATTTATTTAAAGATCCTACAGGATTAATTCATTACACCATTTGTTTATGATTGAATACACCAACGTTCCTCATAACTAGCAGTAATTGATGGGACACAATGTAATTACTCAATTTACTTACTACAGAGCAGGAGATAAAGAGCAAATATACCACTTGTTGGGTTCATCATTGAACAGCTCTAAAGGAAGAATCAATTTTACAGCTATAGTTTTACTCAGCATAATCCCATTAAAACTGCATGTACTCCATTTTTATCCATTTTCCTACCATCAAGCTCAACAAAGTACACTGCAATATGGTTACTAAATTATCTGCTCGAGCATTGAAAACATTGACATGTAAACACCGTCGCAAAACAACCATCTCCACTAAACAACCACTCCCACTTCGGAGTACAATTTCCATACTGCACAAATAATAAAAAAAAGACCGGGTAAAAATCTGTTTATGAAAATACTAAACGAGATGAGAGCAAAAAAAACAAAACACACACACACACATACCGAACGACGACGACGAACGCAAACATAAGCAAGCAAATATTAGCTCTAGCCGCCGTTACCGCTTCCCCAGGCGAGCTTCCGGGCGCATGCACATGCTGGGCGTGCGGGAAGTTTTCATCATCCCGCAGAAATGAAGAGCGACCGACCGTTCTTCCAGTGGGCGGCATCACTCCAAGAACGCTCAATCTACGAGGGGAAAGCACGTGGGCGATGCGACAAACGGACGCCGGCACTGGCAGAACAAGCTCTCCTGCCTGCTTGCTGTCCAGCGCTGAGGCGAGATTTAATTAAAATGAAATTAAATCTGTTCCAAAGTAATTCCTCCGGTCCCCGGTCCTGTGGAAACGCGTCGTCTCCGTCCGGCTGTCCGGCGGGTGGACATCAGAATCATCAGTGTTTCGAGGGGGTACCGTGATCGTGGACTTGCACCATGGGAAAGAAGTTTATTAATCATCAGTTATTTAAAGGCAGAAGTTGTGGATGCGCACCGCACGAAGGACACACCAGACGCCTGCCGGTGCACATAATTTGATCTTAATCTCGATGAATCCACCACTTCACGGTGGCAAATGATGGCTTGTAAGAGCTGTATGACCACCCAATCCGTACATTTCAACAAACAATGGGTTAATGGGGAATGCTTTCCGCGCGTTAGTAAAGATATTGTGATGCACCATGTTGTTAGTGCGCTTCAGGAGTAAAAGCATCAAACAAACACTCAAGACATTACACTGATGATTATGGCCTGACCCGCAGCCTTGTAATTGCTCACCACGCACATTACCGTGCCATTGTAGTGGGGATGCATGCAGCCGCACATTAAGATCACATTACAAGCTATCCTCTCCCTCTCCCTGCTGCCCTTCGGTGTTAATGCATCAGCCACAGACCGGCAAAGGAAAAGCCCCAGGAGTAGTGGCACGGGTAGCGAACCCAGGTCTTCTTTGTGCCACATTATTGTAACCTTTCCTCTAACGGTCATTAACACCACTGTGTTTCCCATCATCCTCTCCCTTTGCCCACAGGGAGTGATGGGGAGGAGGGGGGTGAAGAGAGAGAGAGAGAGAGAGAGAGAGAGAAGGAGAGAGAGAGAGTAAGGCTAATGGAATGTAAGCAAATCACAGAGCACGTGAAGAGCCCGAGCCCTGTGGCGCTGTGTGCATGAGTAACAATTGTGCTGAAGCGATGGGGGAGGTTAAACAAAAAAGGAGTTAATACAAAAAATGCACATAAATTGCACTTGCTTTTCAGAGAGGAAGAAAGAGAGAGAGCTTACTTGTACCAACAAACCCGGAACCAACGCTGTCTGTTGCAAATTATCCTCCCGGTTTGGAATGCTGCAAGCAGTTTTTGTTTCTCCGGAGTGTGGAGTGCTTTTTTATCAATGTGTGGTATTCCTGCTGCATTGGAGCATCCGTTTGCCTCTCTTCCACTGTGTTACTTTTGCAGTAACCAGTCCTTCCTTCCGGGCGAAAAAGCTCTTATTTATCACAAAACCACTGGTTTCACGAGCAGCAGACCAGCAGCGGTGGACCAGCATTGGGTCGGGCAACGGACGACAGGAGCGTTTCCCTTCATCTGTACAGTGTCCGGCGATTGGATTGAATTGTACCGTAGGGCTGGTGAAAGCAGGAAGGAAGCAGGTCTGTCTTTCAGGATAGATTAACCCATTTTATCTGTTTTCCTGCGGTTCCGCACAACCTTCCGATGCAATTCGTTCGTGATGGCATGCTGCTTTGCTTTTAGCCATCCAATGGAAGGCAGAAGGGAAAAAGGGACTCAGATTCTAGCTGGAATTGCAGTGGTCCAGTCCGACTGTACTGAAGGACTATTGGTAGGAAGGATGTGGAGCGATACTTTTGCCTCTATACTGCAGAGAGAAAGAGCGAAAAGTACGACATATCTCGAATCAGGGGCTTCATTTTTCATAAATATTCGGGCTGGTGATCGAAGAACGGAAGCACCGGAGAAAGCCACCAGTATCGATCGCGCCAGGTACAATACGGCGAGCCGAATTTGTTCCACTCAATCTATCCGCACCGGCATGGAATATGTTAGCAAAGGCTGGATTTGCAGCATGTCTGTTGTGTATTTTATATGGCGCAACCAGCAAAAAAAAAAAACCCGGTCGGCCCCTTCTGTGCGCGTTTGCTGATTGTGATATCAGTTTCGTTTTCGTTGCGTCGGAAGGCGGTGCTGGGCGGACAGGGCGCGCAAAAATTGTCTGAGAAAATTCAGCCGCACTAGTCAGGTCAGAGGATGCAAAGTGGACGACGGAGAGTACAGCAGGGGTCGGCCGTCGAATGCGAGAGGTTGGGAAATTGGATTTCTGTGGTTTTTTGCGCGCCATGGGGGCAGAATGAAACACACCTTCGGGGTTGAAATAAATAGCCAAGGTATTGGTGCCGATGGTTGGAGAGCGCGGGAACAATAATCTGCATTCAATGTAGCTGTAGACAGTGCAAGAAGAAGAGCATGATAAGACAGAGAGAAGGTAAAATATTGTAAAGGCAAGCAAGGTAAAGGTAGAATTAAATTTTCACTTGAAATACGTCTTATGGTGTACATGGTACATCAATCCTACGAAAGTAGTAACTTAAGAACGATGTTTAACAATCTTTTTCGATGCCTAGCATCACAGTTTTCGCATACAGTTCGTACAGTGACAATTCGTAGAAAAGGAGATTTTCAACAAAATGATCTACTTTCCCAAAACAAGCTGCCGGCGTACCCCTTTTTTGGACAAAGGAAAAGTCAACGAAACGGCAGTGATGGGAAAAGAAATATTAAAAACGCACTCCACCTACGAGCGTTTCACATGCTCACAACGTTGCAAACGCATGCAAAAGAATGGCGGTGCAAAAAAAAAACAAAATGAATACATTTTCAATTTTGCCTTAATCAGCTTACTTAACCGAAGTATGCAGTAAGCCCGGGCACAAAAGAGATGAACTGGGAGCAAAAAAGCATAGGACGGGTTTTTTGTTTGTACGACACACACACACACAAACAGGCACAGCTTTCGGGTTGCTGGTTAAGGGAGCAAAAAGAAAAGGGTTCCCTGTGCATGATCAACATCTGCTCCCACACTCGACGGTTGACGGTTTATGAAGGCAGCAGCGAGAAAACAGCAAACCATGAGTACAAAAAACTGTACCACACACAGTTAGAATTTGACTGCCGTGTGTACTTCTGCTGTAGGTAGTGAGGAAGATTGCCTTTCAAAACCCAAAAAAGGCCCAATGCCACCAACCGTGCTCCTCGGGTGCTTTTCCTTCACAAACGCTTGATGGAGGCGGCACAGTATGCCATGACCATACGTGTTGGCGACTGCGAGTGAAGCGGGAAAACGGGGATTTCAAAGCAGAAGAATTAGCAGGATAATTAGCTTCCCCCCGCGGGGGAGTGCAAGAAGATGGTTTTGGTTCCATCGGTGCCTCGTTAAAAGGATCAGATATAAAAAGGGGTGGATGATGGTTTGTCAGTTAGTGAAGCAATCGCATGCGCTACGTTTAAGCAGAAACTCATCAACATTGACGTCCGTTTTGGATATTTGGCCACATATGCAAAGAGAGTTCGTGTGAACTGAGCTCGCATTGTGATTTTGCAAACCAAAAAAAAAAAAAGAACAATCAATTCAAATTGACCTTTAGCGACATGTTGACATGGTACTCTGCCCCATTGTTCATGAATAATTCGGCGTAAAACTTGTTGTTCTTCGCCGCTCCGTATCTGTGTGTCCCACGGTGGTGAAGCAGCACGTGTGCAGCTTTTATGTACACATCGTTCTTTATTCCGCTGTGCGCTTTTTAGCTGGAAAAATGATTACAATAATACAATAAAACGTCACGATCAATCGCATTTTGGGAGTATTTTTCCATTGGTAAAATACGACACAACAAAAAAACAAAAAAAACGAGTGACTTCTGGTGAACTCGAAAGGTTATCGCATACTAAAACTCTATTAGCAATCAGTTCTGAGCAAGTTGTGCGCCCGTGTTATGGTAGGGGAAGGTAGGTAAAGACGGACACGTTAAGGGAAATGGTAAAATTCTAGGGAGATATAAGTGCAACGACCATGAAAATGTGAATACATTATCTTACACTCATGTTTTATCAGAAAATGTGTGAAAACTTTTGAGTTTCCATCGATTTTTGCGTTTTTTTCATGAATGATAAACAAGTTTTTTTTCGTGCAGTTTTGAAATGTTCGGGTAAGACGGACACCTGATATGGGAAAGATGGACACCATGAAGGGTAAGATGGACACCTGTAGAAAAGGTTAGAAAGTGAAGAGTTTTACAGTATTTTAACAAATTCTATCGCTTTCCACGTCCTGGTACGTTTATAAACCAATTCTTGGCCTATTGCAACGGCGATTCATTCAGCCATGAATTTAGAAATTGTAAACGGCGCTTGTAATATATCGTAGAATGCAGCATCTAAAGCATTATTGACATATCGCGCACTTACAGCTGACGTTGCTCCAGCTTACAGAACAACAGTCTCGAACTTCCTTTTAGGAAATTACTACGCAAAAAGCCCACGCCACGACGAGTATTTATGAGGGACTTGTTAATAGTTTAATCCATTTTC